>LNAC01000338.1:1227298-1253071 GCA_002007465.1 Ailurus styani
CAGCCCCCTCCCCTCCAGGAACCACTAATGTCGCGTCTGTACTTGAGTCTGTTTCTCTCTGGCCGTTGTTGACTTTGTTTTTAGTAACCACGATGGTAATAGCCACCGCCAGCCCTTCTGAAGGACTTACTACTTGCCAGGCTCTCTTCTAGGCACTTGGAACATTTTAACTCCACCCCCTGGAAAATCTCATGAACCAGGGGTGGTTGTTACCTCCATTTTTCAGACTGAGGAAGCTGAGGCTCAGGGAGATTTGAAATTGGGCAGCCTGGCTCCCGAGTTCTGGGCTCTGGGCCACGCAGGGCTCAGGCCCAGTTCTGATGGGCTCTCCAAAGGCTCTCCAGGGCCTGAAACACTGCCAGGCTCGGGAAGGTACCAGCCGGGGGGCCATCCCAAGCACAGAGATAAACAGCATGGACCCTAGAGCTAGACCGCCTGGATTTGAATCCGCAGTTGGCTACATACACACTAGCTGTGTGTCCTTGAACTAGTTCCTTAACCTCCCTGAGCCTTTCAGTTTCCTCCCTTGGAAAACGGAGCTCATACATTTTTAACTCAAATGGGGATTACAAGGATTAAGACAGAAAACACATGCATCTATCACGTGGTAGATGTCAATAAATATTAGTTGTCATGTAGACAGGATAAGTAGTTATTAATGAATAAGATGCAAACCAATCTGCTCGCATGCTTGTTGTTTGGGGCCTGTGCAAGGAAGGCCACCATCACAGCTATGGAGTTGGAGGGAGTGGTGCGCATTTGTCGGTCACTCGGGGGGCACCCGATTTGGGGGCACTGCCTCTGCGCCATGCTGTGTTAGGCTCTTGTGAGCCTGAGCCCCGGCCCATTGCAGGACAGGACTGGGGCCTGGGGCTCGGAGGGCTGAGTCCATGAGGGGCGGAGGCCCGAGGAGTCCCCAGCTCTGCCCCACACCCCAGCCCCCTCTGCCCTGCCCGCCCTCTCCTGCAGCGTGGCCAAGAGCCTGGGTGCCAAGACCGTGGCCGCGAGGGCCCTGGCGTGCACGCAGGAGCTGGAGATCGTCTCTGAGGTGGTGGAGGATGGCCAGGCTGTGAGCGCGGTGCAGCGGTTCCTGGGTGAGTGAGCCTGCCCTCCCGCCCCAGGCTCGGGGGCCTCCGAAGAGCCTGGGTCTCTGCGTGTTCTCTCTTGTCTGTCTGCTCGGTGCCTACCGCACGGCTGGGTGTGGAGCAATTATGCGACAAGTGCCTGCTGAGTGATGGAAGGGGTGGGGCCAGAGGGTGCCGTGCTGCCTCTAGCCTCTGGACCTTTGTGTGTGCTCTGCTTCCTGCTGGCCACCCCTCCCGCGCCCTGCCCCTTGCCCATTGCACGTGACTCGGGGCTACTCAGTCATCATGGCCCCTCCTCCAGGTAGCCTCCTCCGATCTTCCACCCTCATTCTGCCTGGGTTGGAGACTGCTCATGCCCTCTGTTCCTGACTGCCTGGTTGTTACTCATCTACAGCGCTGGATGCAAACCCCGTGTGTGTGAGGCCGGGTGTGTCCTCTTTTCTGCTGTGACCCCAGGGCCCTCCTCACATAGGGCCTTGCTGGGAGTGGGTGCTCAATAAATATTTGTTGAATGAATGGGTGAATGTATGAGTGAGTGGAAAGGTAGATAATGGATGGATGGATGGATGGATGGATGGATGGACAGACACACTGATTAATGGACACATTGATGGATGGACAGACAGACAGTCAAATGATGGATAGGGGATGGATGGATGAATGCATGGATGGATGGATGGACGGATGGATGGATGGATGGATACATTGATTGATGGATACTCTAATGGATGGACAGACAGACAGTCAAATGATGGATAGGGGATGATGGGTGAATGGATGGATAGATAGATGGATACGTTGATTGATGGATACACTGATGGATGGACAGACAGACAGCCAAATGATGGATAGAGGAATGGATGGATGGATGGATAGATGAAAGGTGGATGGATGGAGGGATGGATGGTCAGATTGATGGATGGAGAGAGGGTCAGGCGGATGATGGATTGTGAGCTGGCTGGCTGGCTTCATGGATTTGCAGTGCCCAGAGACTACTGAGCACTGACTGCTTCTTCCTTTCTCCCTTCTCATCCACCCCATTCCCCTGCTCCGGGCAGATGACGAGCGCATGTTGGTGGAGCCTGCCTGCGGGGCAGCTCTGGCTGTCATCTACTCAGGCCTCCTGGGGAGGCTCCAGGCTGAGGGCCGCCTGCACTCCTCCCTGGCCTCGGTCGTGGTCATTGTGTGTGGAGGCAACTGCATCGATAGTGGAGGGCTGCAGGCTCTGAAAGCCCAGCTGGGTCAGAGCTGAGGGCTCCTCGTCTGGCATGGACACCGCCGTAGCTGGCTGAAGGGCCTCTGTGCTCAGGGATGGCCGTGGAAGCTGCTCCGTGCCTCTGTGCCAGCTGCCTCCTGCAGGAAGCCCTCCTGAAATGCTTCCCTTGGCTTCCCTGCAGCCCTGACCAATAAACACTCTGAGATGAATTTGTGACTCCAGCCGGTCCTGTCTTTCTGTCTCCATGAGCTCATGGAAGGCACCCAGCAACCTTGAGGCTGGCGCTATGGTGAAGGGACCCTGTGTCACACAGCTGGTGTCACACAGTTGGGGCCAGAAAGCCAAGGAGTCAAACCTTGGGGCTCTGAGACAGTCCAGTCACACTGAACCCCTGGCAGGGCTTTCTCACCTGGGGGACCTGCCCAGGAGGAGAGGGGGGCATTCTGTGTAGCTCTGCTCAGGCCTGGATGGGCCAGGACAATATCCCCGGCTGTCTCTATGTTTGTACGTGCCAGAAACTCTTCTAAGACCTTTCCTCTCATCGCCTTCTTTAATGTGCACAAAGGCACCGTGAAGCAGAAACCATTTTATCATCCCTGTTCTAAAGATGGGGCAACTGAGACACAGGACGGTGACCGAACGCACTCGAGGTCCTGGTAGGCACGTGGCCCAGCCAGGGTCAAACCCTGTGATTTTCATTATGGCTCTATTTCTTGGACCTCCGCCCTCTTCGTGTGCTGGCTGGTGGTGATGGGACCCTGGGGAAGGAAGCCGGACTGAAAGATGTGTTTGGACACACCTGTGGGTCGCAGGGAGGGTGGGTGCTGGTCCTGGAATCCGGCACCTTGTCCCTGTGGGAACCAGCTCTTCGGAAGCAGAGGGGAAATTAGAATTTTTGAAGCCACCAGGGGGCAGCAAAGTGTCTCTGATGGAGAAGCCTGGCTCTGGGCAGGGAGACCCAGTCTGGCCCCTCCAGCCTCCCTTGGCTCTGCCCCTGGAGAGGGGAGGCCTCATCCCTGCTGGGGGTGTGCTGAGGTCCCAGAGATGGCTAGGGCCGACAAGAGCTTGGGTCTGGGGAGCCCTGTCCAACCCTCACTGGGCTGCTGGAAACAAGGCTTAGAGAGTGTGGGGTCCACCAGGCATCACAGGCCCTGGCAGATAGTGAGGCCTCCCACGGGGGCCCCCCTCCCTGCCTCCTGCAAGGCTGTGTGTGCGCGGGGAAGTGCCTCCCTTCTCTGGGCCTCAGGCTGCACCTCTGTGCTGGAGGGGGCCCGCCTGTAGCTTCCCACCTCCTTTCCCCTCCCCAGGCTGTTCCCCCTGCCAGGCGCCTCCTCCCTCCCTCAAGAGGAGAACTTGAGAGCTGCAGGGACTTCCAAAATGCCTCTGTCCCATTCTCTCCTGGCCCCCAGACACTGGCCTCGATTGTCAGCTTTGTGCCTCCCGAAGCCACTGGGCCCCGCTGTATTTCCTTAGAATCTTGCAGCGTGAGCTCCCCAGAACGGAGGGGGCACAGAGAGCTCCAGCCGTGGGTTCAGCCAGAACCGAGCCCGACGCTGTTCCTCCTCACCAGCCTTGCGCAAGCGAAGCTCTGCTTCCGAGCCTCCGTGTTCTGATCTGTAAGATGGGTGGTGCGTGGATTCTTGCTACGGACCTGGCATATTTCAATCAAGGTTCGTTCTTACTATCTCCTGAGCATCCTCCCCAGCAACGAGGGGTCGGGAGGAGCCAGAATGTATTCATGTCTTGAGTACCTACTGCGGGCAGACGGGTTTAGCAGTCATTTCGTTTAATCCCCAGCAAATACCCACGTGGTTGATACTGTTAGGTTCATTTTTGCAAATGAGAAAACTGAGGCACAGAGCAGCTGAGTGCTTCCTCCAGGTGAGGGGCAGGGCTCACCTCAGTCCCAGGTGCCCTGTCTCCCAGTCAAGGCTCTGCCCTTGGCCGCACTCCTGGGAGACTTGTCAGCTGCTGTTTGCTCTCCTCCTGGTCGCAGCGGGCTGGAGATAAGAAGCCGAGGGGCCTGTTGACCGCATTCAGATAACACCCGCCAATGACCTTACCGTAGCCCTTCCTGGCTGACACCCCAGGAATGCCAAGAGCGGGGCGGATGCGCAGGGAGACGGCAAGGACACGGGTGGTGGAAGTCGAGGCCGTGGATGCCAGGCGGAGATGCCATGGCCTAGTGTCGCAGGGGTGCGGGCACAGGGACCCTCACTTTCCGTCTCTGCCCTCTCACACCGCTCCGTGGGGGGATCGCGGAGCCTGGCCGAGAGTCCCGGGAGCAGGAGCACCCCTGTGTTTGTCCGGGGCTGTGCGGAGAGCTCGCCAGGTGTGTGTGTACCTGCTTGGACACGCCCAGCCTGCCCTCCCCCTGCTGGGGCCCCTGTCCTGGGCCAGAGGACCCCGTGGGCTCCCTGTGGCTTTCCTCTGTCCCCTCACCGGGCTGACTCCAGCACCCTGCCTCCCAAGGCCTCTCCTCCATCTCCTCCTTTATTCCAGCCTCAAGCCTGGGAATCCAGACAAGGCAGGGTGTGAGGAGGGGGCCCACCATCCTGGCACGGCGGCTCGCCCTTCCCCAGCCTCGGCAGGAGCCCGTACAAGGCAGGGCATGTGGCCCAGTACCTGCGGAGCCGAAGGTTTTGGGGGACCCTCTTGTTGGGGACAGGACAGCTGAGGCTTTGTGTCCCGAGTCATCTGTGTGTGGCTGTGTGTGCACGTGTGTGCTCGTGACCTTGCATACATGCGTGTTTGTGTCCTCATGTGTGCCTGCGGGACAGTGCACACACTTGTGCATTTATGAGGGAATAGTGCCATTATGTGAGGGCTATTTGATTTCCCTCCAAGTACGTAAAGCTTCCCATTTTTGCGTTTGGGACTTAGCATCTCATCACTAGCCTCATATGGAGCTTCAGTGTCTGCAGTGAGGCAGGCAAGGAGCCAGACTTTTGGGAATGGTGGGGATTGGAGCAAACTGAGAGCTTCTGTTCTATGGAAGGGAGGCAGCTACTGCTCCAGCCCAGTATAACAGATCTCCCGATTGTTTAGCTCAGAATTTAGGAAACACCATATGCTCTCTTCACCCACATATTCATATAAAGTCTCTGACAAGTCCTGCAAGAAAGTGACTGCTCTGAACCGGGAGGAGGAGTATGTGATCCCAGGCTGACCCAGTGTGAGGGTCGTATCTCCCCTGGCCACAGTGACTGGTTCAAGGGTGGGGCCAGGGGCCACACTGTTCAATTCGACTGTCGGGACTTCAAGAGGGAATTGGGAGACACCCATGGACTGGTTATGCAAGCTGGGGCCTTCAGCTTTATGCTTCAGCCCACAATTTCTGTCTCTTGGGACAGGAAGGACCCCGACTGATGGCCCACACAGTTCATACAGGTTTCCTGAATTGTATTTACTTGCTTTGAGCTGCCTCGGTTTGAGCCCAATCTGGGGTTGGCCCGTGGCAAAAATGAGGCCAATCTGGGTGGTTTGTTTTTCATTCTCTGCCTGTCTTGGGGTGCCATTCTCATTCTTGGTCACAGGCACAAGGGTTCGTGCTGCTTGCCTTTACAGGGAAAGCAAAGCATAACCCAATGTGATATTAATGATGTTGGGGGGCGGTATTTTATGAAGGTGGGAGGGTGTTTTAAATCAGTGGGTAGGAGCCTCTTTTGGAAGTAGCTGGTGTGAGTGTGGCTGGGGTTGGTGGAAGCCAGAAGGAAGCTGCCTAATTCTCCATGCACCCGTGGGGCCTGGGGCCAGCATCGCTCTGACTCAGAGCCTCATGCCCATCTTTCCTAGGCAGGGCCGTTAGCTGGCGGCGAGGAGGTGGATGAGGCTTAGAGGGGCAGCTCTTCACTCCAGGACACCCGGGGTGAGGGCCCAAGGCTCTTCGAGGTGGCCTGGTAGGGTTCTTTGTTTTCATGAGGGTGTAGAGCCCACTTATTCCTAATGTCTATGTCCAGCCCCTCCAGAGCTTTCTGGGGGCAGACTGGCCTCTCGGCATCCCATGCAGAGGGGTACGGAGGGTCCATCCCAGACCTGCACACCCCGTTGGTGTTGCTGGTTTGTTTCAGAATGAACGAATGCATGTGAGTATATCAGGATTGGGTTCAGCTTTGTAACTCAGAAAAGACAAAATATGCGGCTTAGCCAAAATAGACATTTATTTCTCTTTCACTTAAAAGCCTGCAGTTAGGTAGCCTAGGGTTGGTGTAGTGGTGTCTCATTGATATCAAAGACCCAGGCTCCTTTGCTTTTGGTTGCTCAGCTGTGAATGAATTCCATTCCCATGGTCACTTCATAGTCCCAGAGGGATGCTGGGGGGCCAGCCATTATATCCTCATTCCAGGCAGCAGGAAGGAGGAAAGGATGAAGAAAGGCACATTTCTTCTTTTTAAGGACACTCCCTATAATTAATACACACTATTTCCTCTCCTAGCCCATTGGTCAGAATTTAGTCACATGCCACAGCCAGCTGCAAGGGAGGCTGGGAAATGTAGTCTTTATGACAGGCAGCCATATGCCCAGCTAAAACCAGAGGTTCTCCTACAGGAAAAGAATAAACGAAGTCTTTGGCATACAGAATAAATGCATAAGCATACAGATTAAGTTGCTATAATGAAAAGACCCCCAAACTATAGCGCTAGTTCCGAGAAGGCAGGCAGCTCTGTTCCACTGGGTTTTACAGGGACTCAGGTTCCTTCTATCCTATTGTTCCACCATCCCTGAAAATATACCCTCCTCATCCACATGGTGTAAATTGGTCCTTAGTAATCAAGGCTGCAGTGGGGGAAGGAGAAAGTAGAGGGCAAGAAGTTTCCAGTTTAAGGGCATTGCCTGGATGTGCCACAATTTGCATCTGCTCACAGCCCACTGGCCAAGACTTAATCACATGGCTTCCCTCACTGCAAAGGAGTATGGGACAAAGTCTGTAGCCCAGGAAGCACTCACCCTACTGAAGCTCAGCGTTCAGTTTCTAAAGAGAAGAACTGGGACCGAAGGGCAACTAGCAGTCTTCACTACGACGAGGAATGAAGGGGTGGGTAATTAACCATGGATGAGGGGGTAGGAGGGACCCTGGCTGGACTTGAAGTCTGTCTGCCCTGGGGTTAGATGCTCAGACGCCAAACTCCAGACTCACCTCTGCTTGGCTGGATGATACTGGGCAGGACCCTGGAGGCTTTGACCATCTGGTCTGACCATGTGGTTTGCTTTGGAGAAGAGGTGAGGAGTTTGGAGAAATATTGAGAAAGTGGAATCAACACAACCTGGTGATTGACTTAGTGGTGAGGGGGCCCCCAGGGTTGGTGGCCATCTGGGAGGATGGCTGAGAAGGGAGATCCAAAAGTCATGTGGAAAGAAGAGACAATGGACCCATCCATCCATCCATCCATCCATCCATCCATCCATCCATCCAGTAATTCGTGTAGCAAATATTTATTAAGCACCTACTCTGTGTTGGACATTTTTGTAGGTGCTGGGAATACAGCAGAAACCTTGGGCTCAGAGGGCTTACATTCTGATGGAGAGGGACAGACAATAACAAATCCCCAATTAAAAATATGACGTGTCCGATGCTGATAGATGCCGTAAGGAAGGATGGGGCAGGGTAAAGGGAGACAGAATGCCTGGGAGGAGGTGGGGGACTATTTTATTTTGTTGGAACATGCCAAAACAATCCCAGGCATCATGTACTCTCACTCAAAGTCTGTCAGTATGGTCCCTAACAGATCAAAAAAAAATTTTTTTTAATGTAAGGGTCGCTCCATTACTGCATCAATTACAATTAACAAATAACTCCTTAGTGTTACCTACTACTCAGGCCGTATTCAGCTTTTCCCAGATGGCCTTGCAAATGTCTTGTTGGTTTGTTGGAATCAGGGACCAAAGTGTTCACATTGCATTTGGTTGTGAAATGGGCCTCTTGGGTCTCTTAATCTACTGGTAGGCTGAGGTAGGATGGTCCAAGTAGGCCTCTTAGAAAAGGTGAAATCTGAGCTGAGGTCTGCAGGAAATGAAGAAACAACCCATGTGGGGCATATGGGGGAAGAGCAGAGGGGACCGCATATGCAAAGGTCCTGAGGTAGGGACATGTGCAGAGGCCAGTGTGGCTGCAGGGGAGCGGGTAAAGGAGAGAATGGCAGAAGATGGTAGAAGACAGACAGAGAGGTAAAGTGTGTGTGTGTGTGTGTGTGTGTGTGTGTGTGTGTGTGTGTGTGTGTGTGTGTGTAGGGAAGAGAACAGGGCGTTGGATCATGGAGGGTCTTGTAGGCTGTGGTTTTTACTCTGAGCATGAGGGAGACCCCTGGGACACAGGGCACATCCCCTGTGCCTGCATCGTCAGCCCCGTCCCCAGCTTAGAGTTCTATCTCCTGTCCAGAGACACTTGTCTCTGCCGTGGACACTATTGGTGCCCCTCCCCCTGACTCAAACCCCTCTGTCAGGTGGGTTTCCCAGCTGCTGGGGGTGTGGCTGCTAAGAGCCCACAGCTGCCCCCCCCCTTCTCCAGAGAATAGCCCGTGGGAACGGCGGTGTCCCGAGATGTGTGGGAGGGCAGGCCTCCCTGGGGTAGTCCAGAACCGATGACCGATGGATGGAGGGATAGAAAAGGCAGCAACTCCGGCGGGGGCAGCCTGGTGGTACCATCCGTGGGGTAGGGATCCCAGTGGGTGGTGGTTGGGATCAGGCTGAGGCCAGACTCCCCCCAGAGGCCTCCCCTCCCTCTGTTCACTCCCACTGCCCTCCCACTCGGAGCCCTCCCTCCAGAAGTCGGGCGCCCAGAATCCCTGGCTCAGGCTCTGCTTTTGGAGAACTCACCCTAAATGGACCCTCCCTCCCCTCTCTGGGTCCCATCAGCCTCTCCCTTCCCCAGTGTTTGTGCTGTTTAAACTCCACCAAAAATGTCATGGGCTGGTTTCTCTCATTGCTTCCAAACTCACTGATAAATTCCACTGGCCAGGCAACCCCAGGAGAGGTTTTCTGGAGCAAGGAACCCCATAAATCACCTCGCTGCCACTCCGGCGTGGGCAATATCTTATGTAAAAAGGTGTTTCCTGGGAGCGCCACAGGCAGGAGAATCCTATTACAAGCCGCCCCATTAATTATAAAGAGTCAAGTCGACCCTTTGCTGCGATTTTTTATCTTAAGTCCGAAAACTGATTACCTTCACCAATCCTTCCTCTTCCCCCCACCCCCTCCCCCAAAAAAAGAATGAAAGGAAAAACCAACCCAAGGGATAAAATAAATGTTTGCAGAACAAATACCAAAGTTTCTCTATGTAGGGAAGAACCAGCAGAGAGAGAAGTGGGTGGAAAAGGGCATTTTATCTTCCTTTTAATGCAGAAGGTGGCGAGGGCTTTAGCCTGGGCTTGGCTTATGTACTTTCCTTGCCTTGTCAGGCCTAGGAAGAGGGAATTATAATCCGTCCCATATTACAGATGAGGGAAGTTGAGGCTCATTTGAGGTTTTGTGATGCAGCTTTTTTTTCTGTAAGGTGAGCAGAGTGTGGACCAGGCTGAGTCTTTAAAGACCTAGGTTCAGACTCCACCTCTGCTTCTTACTAGGTGGGACCCTGAGCAGGTGAATTCACCTCTCTGAGCCTCAGTTTCCCCTCCTGCAAAACAAGGAATAAAAGACCCCACTGGTCACCCTACCCGGTCTTGAGGCTGTTCCCCCCCATCTGTTTGGAGTCTTGAACAAGCTTAAGTCAGATCTTTGCCCCCTCCCCTCTCCCTGCTTAAATCCTCCCATGTCCCCGATGCATTTAGGATAAAGGACCTACCCCTCACCTTGGCCTACAGAACCCTATATCATCTGACCTCAGCTGACCTTTCAGACCCCAGCTCCTGCCTTGTCCCAGCCCCTCCTCACCTCACTCCCCAAATTGCAGCCATGCCAGCCTCCTCCTCTTCCTAGAATTCGCTAAGCTTGACTCTGCCTCAGGGCCATCGTCTGTGCTGTTCCTTTTGACTGTCACACTCTTCCCCCAGAAGTGAGCACTTCTCCTCATGCATGCCTTACCTCAGAGGGGCCCTCCTGGTTCACAGCCTGGCCTTGCAGGGCTGAATCTAGGTTGAGGCAAGCAAGGCACTCACTGGGGGAGCCAAAAGCAAGGAGTGCTCCAAACTCAGCAATCGAGGTTAATTATATCATCATAAAACATTTTTTCAATTAAAATTAACGCGAAAGAAATTTGTGATGAATAAAATAGTGACTTTTTTTTTAAAGATTTCACCTATTTATTTGACACAGAGAGAGAGAGATCACAAGTAGGCAGAGAGGCAGGCAGAGAGAGAGAGAGGAGGAAGCAGGCTCCCTGCTGAGCAGAGAGCCCGATGTGGGGCTCGATCCCAGGACCCTGAGATCATGACCTGAGCCGAAGGCAGATGCCCAACCCACTGAGCCACCCAGGCACCCCTAAAATAGTGACATTTTATTTTATTTTATTTTATTTTAAGATTTTATTTATTTAAATGACAGAAAGAGATCACAAGTAGGCAGAGAGACAGGCAGAGAGAGAGGAGGAAGCAGGCTCCTTGCTGAGCAGAGAGCCCAATGTGGGGCTCGATCCCAGGACCCTGAGATCATGACCTGAGCCGAAGGCAGAGGCTTAACCTACTGAGCCACACAGGCGCCCCAATAATGACATTTTAAATAAAGATAGGATCTCACTTGGCCTTGCGGGTCTCACCTCACCGAATCCCAGGCCCATCAGATCCTGTCTTGATTGAAAAGGTTGCCATTTTGCTCATTATGGGCTATTTTGCATTAATTTTGACGTTTATTTATTTATTTATAGATTTTATTTATTTATTTGACAGAGAGAGACACAGCAAGAGAGGGAACACAAGCAGGGGGAGTGGGAGAGGGAGAAGCAGGCTCCCCACTGAGCAGGGAGCCTGATTCAGGGCTCGATCCCAGGACCCTGGGATCTGACCTGAGCTGAAAGCAGACGCCTAAAGACTGAGCCACCCAGGCACCCCTAATTTTGACTTTTCAAAATATCATATGAAAACACGATTTACCTTGATAACTGAGTCTTTGGTTGGTGTCTCTCCCACCCTGCCCTGGCCTGGCCGGGCGCCTCTCCCAGCACCCCGGGCCTCTTGATCCCATTGGCTTCTCTTTTTCTACTGCTACTTGAAATGATGGCTATTCTCCCTTGGCTCTTGTCTCTCCCAGTGAACTATCAGCTCCGTGAGGACTGGGATGGAACCTGTTGTATTCACATCCGTAACCCAGAGCCCAGAAGAATGCCCAGTGCATACTAGGCATTCAGCAGATATTCGCTGAAAGAAAGAAAGAAAGAACGAATGAACGGAGAGAAAGTTCAAGAAGTCAGACTGATGTCTATCTGTACAACTTGGGTACGGGCTCTTTGGTCCACCTCCCAGCCCCATTTTTCCGATGAGGAGGCAGCGGCCCAGAGGGGGTGAGTTACCTAGTCAGCCCCACACAGGAGAATCCCATGGGGCTGCGCGTTGACCACAGAGAAGTCTCTGGTGACCAGGAGTGGGCCAGCTCGGGGCCAGCTCTCCTGAGCACGCACAGTCCTGAAACGAGGTCCCCGAGCTCCTGTTACCAGCTCAGCCTCTTTGGATCCATGCATCATCTTTACTGTTACCCAGTTCATACGTTTCTTGAAACCTTAAATGCCTTTTCGAAAGAAAACGTTATCACCACTCTAAGTGGAGAAACGGTATCACTTCCCAGAATTAGGTAATAAACATAGCGATAAATAAAAGCAGAAACAAAATGATGCCTGGACGTTGCTGCTGGCTTCTGTTGGGCCAAGTCTTGGAGCCTGCCTGCAGTGTGTTTGATAAGCAAGCGGGAGACGGGCATTTAAGACACTCCAGCGCCCAAGAGACTGGCCAAGACAGTCCAAGAGCGGAAAAAGCAGAAATAGCCCCAAAGAGGGACTTCCTGCTGTGTATCAGGTTCCTGTGAAAACGCCCAGTTCCTCCAGAGATCCCTGCCCCTCGCTGCGGGAAACCCTGCCTTGATTAAATAATGGCCTGGCAGAACCACACAACGATGTGGGTCATATTTCAGGTCTGCCCCCCCCAAAAAAGTGCATGAAGCAAACTCCCTCCAGCAAGGTCTGCCAGGAGGAGCTGGAGCCCGAGCACCCCCGCCGGCTCCGACAGAGGCGCCAGAGACTCTCCATGCAGCAGTCGGGATGGATTTTTTAGTGAGGTTTGGGTGTCCTGTTAGGTCCCAAACATTATAAAAAGGCATTTCTTTTTTTTCTTTCATTTTTAAAAAACGAGGTGAGACACAACGTAAAATTAATCGCGTGAACGCCAACAGTTCAGAGGCGTTTAGCGCCTTCATAATGTGGCTCAACCTCCTTCTTTATCCAGCTGCAAGACATTTCCATCACCCCAAGGAAACTCTGGGCGCATTAAGCAGCCACTCCCTGTCCCCACCGCCCCCCCCCCCCCCNTCTGTCTCTATGGATGTGAGCGTTCTGGACATTCCATATGGGAAAGACCAGACGATATGTGGTTTTCTTTTCTTTTTAAAATATTTTTATTTTATTTTATTTTTTTGCGAGAGAGGGAGAGAGAGCGCGCAAGCGCGCACAGGTAGGGGTGTGGGGCAGAGAGAGAAGCAGGCTCCCTGATGAGCAGGGAGCCAGAATATGTAGTTTTCTTGGGCCTGGCTTCTTGCCCTCAGCATCATGTTTTTGGGTTCCCCTGTGTCTTAGCAGGTGTCAGGCCCTCATTTCGTTTTATGACTAGATTAAAAATACCCTGCTCAGGCGCCTGGGTGGCTCAGTGGGTTAAAGCCTCCGCCTTCGGCTCAGGTCATGATCCCAGGGTCCTGGGATCGAGGCCCACATCGGGCTCTCTGCTCAGCAGGGAGCCTGCTTCCTCCTCTCTCAGCCTGCCTCTCTGCCTACTTGTGATCTCTCTCTGTGTATCAAATAAATAAATAAAATCTTTAAAAAAAATAAAAAATAAAAATAAAAATACCCTGCTGAACGGACCTACCACATCTTGTTTATCTCTTCATTGTGGATAGTGCATTTTCCTTTAAACAGATTGCCAAATTATTCTTGATTAAGCCTTGACCTCCTACTACGTGCCAGACACATTCTCATCTTCTCAGGCCCTATAATTTTCCAGCTGGCAGCATGGATATCTTTAAGTACGTTCTGGAAAGTAATACATTGCGTCTGTCCAAATAGGCTGTGAAGTTAGTCCTTGTTTTAAAAAAATGCTTTGGGCACTTCTTCAAAGAAGAAAACAGGTTCATGGTAACAACAGCATCCAGGAAGAGGTCATTGTTACTCTAACTACACCATTATTATGTCAATTAGGGTCTGACAGTGAACCCTGTGGTTAGACCCGATTATAGCCTTCTGTACACAGCGAACCTCAGAGAGGTTGAGTGCCCAGTGTCAGGTCACACAGGCTTCATCTTCCCTTAGCCAGCTTGACCATGGAATTGGGGACCCAGTTGCTTCTGAGCAAAGAAGACTAAACATGATGAGGTTTTCCTCCAGCGAGCAAGGGATCACTCAGCATCTGCGTGTGTTCTAAGCCACCGTGGTTCAGAAACCAACCGTGCGCTCTGATTCCCTGGGGGTCGATCGCATTCTGGCTCTGAAGTTCCAGGATGGAGCCCCGAGAGCCTGCGTTTGCACCCGGCTCCCAGGTGCTGCCGCCGAGGACCACACTTGGAGTACCCCCGGGCCGGAAGATCTGAATTTGGTCCCCAGCTCTGTTGTGAACTCTCTGTGGGAGCTTAGGCCAGTCTCTTGCTCTCTCTGAGTCTCAGTTTATTTCCCTGGTCAATGGGGGTGTTGTCCTCCATCTGGAACATTCTCTGAAGGATAAGAAAAAAAAAAAGTGGTGTTGGCACTAGAAAGCCACGGACACCTGCTGGGGTGAGGCATTTCCTCCCAGAGCCCCCAGGAGCCCATCGGCAGGTGCTAGGGGGATGTGGGGGGCAGTCCTGAGCCCTGGCCCAAAATGCAGAAAGAGGGGACCAGAGGCAGCCAGGCCCCAGAGAAGTGGCGGCAGAGGTTTCCGTTCATCACAGAAATGGCCCATTTGCAATGATCGGTTGCCCAGGTGTTAATAACGCTAATGGCATAGGAAGGGTAAACTCGGTCACTTGGCTGAACAGAAGAAATATGCAGAGAAGTGTTCAGGTTTCCATAAATCAGCCGTGTGCGGCGCTACGAGGGAGACAGGACTTAAAATTCCGGTCAGGAGATGGGTATTCTCATAATCCGAGCTGGAGAGGTAATTTATTCTGTTTATATCTTTTTACTGTGCGACAAGGCTTGGGAGCAGGAGCCCTCCACAGCCATTCTGCATTTTAAATATTAGTCCTAAGCACAGTGGGTCAGCTTTGGGGCTCTGCGGGGGGTTCATTTCCGGGCTGGGGCCCAGGGTTGGGGCCGGCGAGAGCATGAGGATGGGGGCTGGGAGACCTGTGGTTTCCCCGGCCAGTGTTGCCAGAATGATGGGGGCCGCCAGGGACAGGCGACGGGCCGCTTGTGCCCCGAGCTGGAGGGCACAGCCAGGGGCCAGCTAGCCTCCTTACCCGCACGGCTCAGAGTCTTTTTTTCCCCCTCTCGGAAATCTTTTATTTTTAAATGATAATAAATACAGGTGATGAAGAGATAGAAGGAGAGGAACAGATACATTAAGGGAGGTGGAGGGGATGGGGGGCAGGGAGGGTGAACACAGAAACAAGCGCAAGGTGGAGAAGCCGGAAGTCCTGGTGTCTTTTGACCTTGGCAGTTTCCATTATGCCCTTTGCCCTCTGACCGGTTCTGGGGGGAACCACCGCCCCTCCCGCCCTGCCCCGTAACAAAATCCAGTGAAGCGGCTACCAGCGAGAATTAGCATTCATTAGAGTCTCTCCTAAAGCACCTCTTTTTATGGCAGCTGGAATGCGTGGATTCATTCGCGTAGTTGCTCCGCAGAGAACGAGACCTTACCTAGGTCGGGCTCTGTCCTGGGTTCAGGGGCAACGTGAGCTCTGGACGCAGGAGCTCTGGATTCAAAGCCTGGGTCTGTTGTCATTCCCTAGCTGCGTGACCCCGGCCAGCTCCCTTCACCTCTCTGGGCTCAGTCTTCTCATCTGCAAAGTGGGGTTAACGACACTCATGCTGAAGAGCTAGTGAGGGTCTGCGGGAACTCCAGATGGACAGGACTTTGTCGGCAGTGCTCCTGCAAATTTGGGGGGCGCCGGAATCACCTTGGGAGCATCTGGGAGCAATGCCAGCAATGGGCCAGGTCCTTCCAGCAAGCGCTGCCCTCTGACCACACTTTGAGAAACGGTTGGGGGTTTCCAGGGACCAGCAGTCCTCCAGCTTCCCCACTTCCCTGTCCAGACTCCCTGAGGAGCTGCCTCCCTAACTTAGCACACTCAATGCCACGACCGTGGGCCCTGTGGGGACACCGTGGCGGGGTGGGTGGGGCTGGGGTTTCTCCTCTTAGAGTCCTGGGGTCCAGTAGGCTCTTGGGGAGTTGAGAGAAGCTGATTTTGACAAGCTCCCTGCCCCCCCCCCTTGTCCTCCTCCAAGGAAGCTGGTGGGGGCAGGGAGATGGGTGTGGGGATTGCATGTGGGACCTAGGTTTCCAGAACCTTGGCCACAAGTTGAATGACATCCCTCCAATGTGGATGAAATGGCCTTGTGAGCCCATTTTGCAATGGGGCAAATCAAGGCTCAGAAAAGAGACACAGTGACAGTCAGATCGTCTCCCCGACCCCAGGGCTCTTGCTCTGTTCTGCCCCTATCCCCTTCCCAGGTGACCGCTGCTCCCGTCCCACCTCGCTCCAGAACTCAGCGGGAACGAGCCCCAAGTACTGACCGGTACCCCACAGATGCCCCTCCCCTCCCTCCTGGAATCTGGTGTCTGCAAGAGCATCAGAGGTCTTGATGGGACCACCCCAGGGTTATTCAAGTCCTCCCTGGTGCACATGGGTGGGCTCCTGCCCCCCCGCATTCTCCCAGATGGAAACTGTGGGCATGTGAAGGGCAGGTGTCTGTGCGCACACACGCACAAGGATATGAGGTTTGGGTCTGTGTGTGTCCACAGGGGCTGGGCATGTGGGTTCAAAGCAAGTATGCGGGGGCACCTGGGTGGCTCAGTCGGTGAAGCGTCTGCCTTCGGCTCGGGTCATGATCTCAGGGTCCTGGGATCGAGCCCCGCATCGGGCTCCCTGCTCAGTGGAGGGTCCGCTTCTCCCTCTGCCCGCTGCTCCCACTGCTTATGCTCTTTCTCAAATAAATAAATAAAATCTTAAAGAAAACAACAAAGCAGGTATGTATAGACATGCGTGTGTGTGCTTGTGTGTACTTCCATATCTGTGCAAAGATGTACGGCACACACGCACGGGGAGGTGTGCATGTTAACATGCACGTGCTTGCACGTACCTGTGTATCCATGAGCCTGTGGAGTGTGTGCCTGTTGTCTAGCGTGTGCCTGGGTGTACAGCGGCGGGAACGTGTCCATGTGGCTGGTGTGTGTCCATGCGCCTGTGCCCACGTCTGTATGTGTGGCTGTTTCTGTTTGTGCACGTGTTTTTGTATGTGTGAATGTGCAATCGTGTGAGCATATACATGCTTGGGGTGTGTGCATGCGTGTGTGTGTGCGTGTGTGCATGTGTGTGTATGTGTGTGTGTGTAGCTGGATGGGGTGGGGGTGGCGCCGCAGTGAATTCTCACCCGGCGGGTCCACTCAGCTGCCCCCCTGATGGAGTTCCTTGACAGCTCGGGCTGTAGCTTTCCACCCGGTTGGTGGCTGGGGGTCTGAGCACACCCACAGGAGGGAGTCCTCCCACCTCTTGCAAATCCCCTTCCCCGCCTCCCCATCCCCCCCACCCCGCTCCTCCCTGCCTCTGTGACCCTGTCACCAACCTGTCTACAGGGAGTGAAGTTCTCTCTGCGGTGAAAGTTCTTAGAGAGCCCTTCTCCAAAAATTCCCATGTGCCCAGAAAAGGTTTGGGGGGCCTGGCAGAGATAGGGCCTAGAATCTTGCAAATTCTCTCTTGGGTTCTATGACTCATTACAATCAGGGCACCGTTGTGGAGTAGAAGCACAACCCAATACATACATGGGCTCGAATCCCTGCCCTGCCACTCCCCAGCTATGTGACCTTGGTCAAGGGTGACCTATGTTAGCATCCTAATGGGGCAAATAATACCTACTCTGATACAAGTCCAAAGATTTAGCTAGGAGAATATCTATTCCAGTGTGATTTAAAGTGGTAAAAAAAAAATGGACAGACCCAAATGTCCAAAAACAGGACTGGTTAAAAAGAAAACAAAACCCAAAAAAATAGGGGTCACCCACCACCAGCAGGTTTCAGCCTATCACTGCCAAGAACAACATAGATCTGACAACGATCCATTTATTAATCTGGGCGATATCGCTGAATGAACCAGCGCAGGTAACCACATGGCACGTAGAGAATGATCTCGAGTTTCAAAACGAAGAAATAAAGAAAAGTCTGAAAGGAAAAGCATCAAATACATTACCAAGGTGTTTGAGATTCTGGGTGATTACATTTCCTTCCCTTTGTTTTTCTGAGATTTCGAAATTTTCCTCAATGAGTAAGGGGCATTCATCTGAGAAAGACAAATGCATATAAAGGAAAGGAAAGGAAAAGCCAGGCCACCTTGCATTATTCTCACGAGGTCCACCTACAAGAGGGACAGATGAGCCGGACTCTTAGAACTCTTAGAATATGCCCATTTCTTGGTGGGCCACTTCTCCTCTCCCTCCCCCCCTTCCCCCAGGCAAGCCCCCCCACCGCCCCCAGCTTGGATGAAAAGAGACCCAAGGCAGGACATGCTCACGTTTATTTTTATCTCTCTCATCTGCTTTTCTATCCCTACAGTGTCCGGGTTGGAAGGGAAGGTAGGGAGCCCTCCCTCCCATCCCCGCTTTTTGCAAGTAAGGAAACAGGCCTTGTGTTCAGATAGTGGCTCAGGCCTTCCAGATCTCATCTAGCAGTCTTTCCATCGCGCTGATTTACCCCACGGTGCCAGCATCCCTTCCATCCGGCCTGCAGAGCACATCTGCTTGTCTCTCCTGGGCTCCTTCTGCCCTAATACAGTCTTGCAGGTAACTAGAAACAACGTACCCGCCTGCCCGAATTACATGAGGCCTCATTAGGAGGGAAGCTAGACTTCTTCTGACATCCCGGGGACAAACAAATCACACAACCGTTCATTCATCAAATATCTTGAAGACCTACTATGCGCTGGGCAGGCTTGTGTTAGATGGTAGTCTTTATTTATTTATTTTTAAAGATTTTATTTATTTATTTGACACAGAGAGAGATCACAAGCAGGCAGAGAGGCAGGAAGAGAGAGAGGGGGAAGCGGGCTCCCCGCCGAGCAGAGAGCCCAACGCAGGACTCGATCCCAGGACCCTGAGATCATGACCTGAGCCGAAGGCAGAGGCTTTAACCCACTGAGCCACCCGGGTGCCCTAGATGGTAGTCTTTATAAAAAGCATGGGGGTATACCGCGCTGGGTGCATAGTGACTGTCAAAATATGGCAGCCACTTTCATTACCTGGTGGCTCTCAAAAGCACCCCCCTCCTGATGGCTTTACACCCATCAAGTCTGTTTACGAACGAGAGAGAAGAGGGCTCTGTTCCCTTGGAGGGACTCTGGGGACAGGCACACACACAAAAGAAAACCACACAGCACTGAGGGAAAAAAGAATTTTTTTTATTAATCTTTCTTCTTAAAAAAAGTTGATTTTTTGTTTTTTGCGGTTTTTTTTAGGTAAACCTCTTTCTGTCTCCCCTCCCTCACTCTGCCCACCCTCCTCTTAAAAATATAAAAATGTCCAGCCCCAGATAACTAGAGTACAATAAATAAACAGTAAACACAAAAACATACTTTATTTGTTTCTTCTTTATACAAAATAAGGAAACTAGAAGCGTTCGACTTCCAAAAAAGTATAATACTGTACATCCTGACGACCCCGCCTCCAGGCCCTGGGCAGGGAGGGTGGTCTATGGGCCAGAGCCCGAAATCTTGGCTCCTTGCCCAAGGGGAGAGCAGGGTGGGCGAGTGATCCAGTCTGGCCCGGACCCCCGGGCTCACAATAAATGTCAAAGGAAGGAAGGGTTGGGGGTGGGGGCGCTGCCTGGCCCCGGGGCCGCGAGGTCCGGACCGCCCCCTTCCTGGAAAGCTGACCTTGATCCTCAAGTGTGGCCACCAGGGGGCGCCCGCGCGCAGGCGCTCGGTCCTCCTCCCGGTGACACCCCCACCCGAGCGCGCTCCTCTCTCGCTCTCTCTCCATCTTCTCGCTTCCGCATTTTGCTCCCTTCCCTCGCTCTCCCTTCACTCTCTCTCTTTTTCTTATCATCTTGTTTTAAAGATGGGGAAAGCAGAGTGAGAAACAAGGTTACCAAAATGCCCCTCGGATTGCAGGGGTGGGTGGGGGGGAATCAGCTCCGCCCCTCGGCCTCAACCCTCTGTTGGTCCAAAGAGGTGGGGGGGGGTCGGGGAGGGGAGTCTAGAGCGTGCTGGAAATCTCTCGACCCTCCGCGGCATTGACTTTGGTCCCGCGCACCGCTCGCGCCGCGGCCGCCGGGAGAGCGCGGGCAGCGAGCCGCTGCGTGCGGACCCGGGAGGGAACCCCTGAGGGCGGCGTTTCGGTTCGGGCGGCTGCGTCCGGGGGCGGCCCGGCCTGGCGGCCTTACCACACGGCGGCCTCGTTGAGCTCGGGGTTGGGGTGCGACAGGGCTCCGCTGTAGCCGCTGGCGCCGCTCATGGGGAAGGGCGGGCTCGGCCCCCCGCTGAACACCTCGCCGGGCAGGGGGTGCAGCGCGCCCGGCAGGCCCGGCTCCGGGCTCGGCGTGTCCGGGTGCGAGATCATGTCGGTGAACCTGGGGTTGTCGGCAGCGTGCGGCCCGGCCAGCGGCGGCTCCAGCGCTCCCAGCGGCGTCGAGCCGGGCCCCGACGCGGCCAGGAAGCTCGAGTCGGCCGGGGACTGTGCCTGCGACGGCGGGCCGTGCGCGAAGAAGTCGTAGTTGCCTCCGGGCGCGTAGTAATCGCCTTGGTAGTCTGCAGGAGGGGAGCGGGAGGGAACAGGGACCGGTCAGAGGCGGCGGGACCGGGAGGGGACCCGCGCGACGCAGGCCCAGCCCCAGCGGGGACCGCGCAACAGTGACTCGAGTTGGCGAGCCCTGCGGAGACCGAGAGGGAGAAGGAGCGGCTGGCCGAGGTGGCCCAGGACGGGGACCCAGAGCCCGTGTCAGGGAGAGAGACCCTGAGAGGTGTCCAAAGGCCCAGACACCGCTGAGAGACCCGCGGACCAGGGGGAGGGACTCGGACAGAAAGATGCTGTGACCTCCAAGTCCGAGGCTCTCCGACAGACAGAGAGGGAGAGAGACAGGGGCAGGGGAGACAGACGGTGACCCATCCTAGACTTTGTCTTAGAACTGGGGAGAGATCCACAGAGAGCCAGAGACACAGAAACAGCCAGAGACACGGAAACAGCCAGAGACAGGGTCAGTCAGTGACAGATCAGCAGAGAACAGAGTGACAGGGGAGCAAATAGGAGATGCAGCAGGGAGCCCCCAGGCTCAGGTCGGAAAAGAGACCCAGAGGCGCCAAGCCCAAGACCAGGACGATGGTCTAGGACAAGCACAGAGAAAGAGATGAGACCAGCCGTGTGGTTAGAGACACGCTGGTAAAAACCTCTGAGAGAGCCGGGGGCGAGAAGGAAAGGTCCGGGGAGAGAGAGAGGCGCCCACAGACCCGCCAGATGAGCCAGAGACACCAGAGATGCCTGGAGTAGAGCTGGGCGGCCAGGCTGGGGGGACAGAGACCAGAGCACCAAATGGTTGAGAGGGGGCGGCCACCTGGCAGGGAAGAAGCCAGACCTGGACCCCACACCCCTGCAGCGGAGATGGGCTGGCGAGGTGGGCCCGGGACGTGGCCAACAGCACTCCGAGCACACAAGGGGGCTGAGGGCCCTCTCCTTCGTGGCGGGCACCCCGCGGACCTGGCTGGCCCTTCACTGCCTCAAGTACAGCCCTGGAACCTTGTGAACCTGGGTGAATGTGGGGGTCTGGCCATTCGCGCCCGCCTCCCTAGGCCTGACCAGGGAGGGAGAGCGTTGGCCGGATCGCCCACATCCGACATTTCACCGGCTCTGCAATGTGCATGTGCCAGGACACCCAGCTTCTGAAACATTTGGGGACAGAGTCCTTTTGCGAATCTCGTGATAGCTGTGGGCTCTCTCTGGAAAAATGCACAAATCGCATTTTTGCCCAAAAAATCAGGGGGCGCAGGGACTCCTGGTTACAAACCCAGCCATTCTCAAGAAATTGTTTCTCCATCAACTCTCTGACCTCTTCCCAGAGCCCCCTCCGCGGGGACCTCCTCCAGGTCGGCCTCCTGCGGGTTTGGGGTGTGGGACCCCACGAAAGGAGCCCCTTGTCGCGGCACCGGTGACAATAACCCGCTTCGTGCGGTGGGAAAACCAGCGCACCCCCGAGCAGGGTTTCCTCTGCAAAACCCCCCACCCCGCGCTGGGCCTTCGGGTCGCAGTCACCAGAGTAAATTCTGGACGTCCCCTGTCGCCCGCCCCCCTTCTTCCTCCAAACCCTGAAATCGGTCCAAATGGGGGTGCCCGGAGGCGCGGCTCGTAGACGGTTTAAGCAACAGCTAAAACGGTCGCCAGTTACTTTTTAAAAACCACTCACTCCATTCTCGCCGAAAGTGAGGGGAAAGGCTGGAAGCGGCGAATTTGGGGCCCCTGAGGGACGGGGATGGGGGACGGCCGCGGCCCGCAACGAGCCGGCAGGCCAGCAAGGGCCGCGGCCCCCGCGCGCAGCGCGCCGCCTCCGCCCATATGGCGGCCGGGCCGGAGGTAATTGGAACAAACGCCGTCTGAAAAGGGCACAAAAGCCGCAGCTGGGGCTTTGTCCGCGCTCCCACGGGGAGCCGCCGGCCCCGCCGCCCAGCCCCTTTCTCGCCCGCTGCCGGCCGCCGCCGCCCGGATCTCCCAGCGCGGACTAGGCGGGGCTGCCTCCCTGGGGCTGGGGGGTCCTGCCCCCCATTCCGGAGAAAGAGGGGCCCGCGTGTCCAGGCCCCCACCCCATCCAGCAGACGCGCGGGTAGAGGAGGCGGCGGGATCGGTGGGGGCACGCCAGCCCTCGGGGAAACCTTGCTTAATTACCCAGGCGGGGAGAGATTCCGGACTGCGCCGCCCCGCCACCTCCCCGCGCCGGGCGGAGACGGTGCGCGGAACGAAGCAAAGATCGGTAGGGAGAGTCCGGGGCTGAAGACCGCGGGCTGCGTCCACCCTCCGAGCCGCCCTCCGCGTCTGTAGCCCCCAACGCGGGCCAGGCCATCGCAGCGTCTCCCCCTTCCCAGAAGCACAGCCACGCAATTTGCCTACAATTTCGGGGTGGGGGGGGGCCTGGCCGGACCTGAAGATCTAAGCTCCTAGGTGGACTGTGTGCTGAAGGCTTCCTTCCTGGGTCTGCCTGAGTGCCCCGCAGAGCCTACCCTACCCGTTGGCCCTGGCATTTCCTCCAAAACCAGGTTTCTAAGAAAAGTCATCTGTCCCCAAACTGAGCGACTAGCCGTCCACCAGGCCGTGGCACTGAACAACTCAGCAGAGATCAGTCTCAGGCATAGGCTCTCCAAATTCAGAGGCTCAGAAACACAGGCGGGAGGTGCTTTCCTTGAGCCCAAAGGTTGGGGAAGTGTAGGACCGGGAGTGGATTCCCTAGAGCACCTGGGCTCTCGAAAAGCCAGCGTGAGGGAGCCGGGACGGTCGTGGGGGCTTGGAATGGGTCGTCAAGCAGGTACGGAGGAAATGGAGGGGTGAGGGGACAGGGCAGGAAGGCAAAGAGGAGGGAAGGAAGAAAAGGAGTGTTGGGGAAGGGAGTTCACCCGGGCCTGAGCCCCTGAACACCAGCAGCACAATGCCTCTCTGCCCGCTCCAGCTCCTTGCAGAGACTGGGTAACTAGGTGGGCCCAACTCTGGGGGTGCACCTCCAACCCCAGTGAACACTGGTGGGCTTGGGGCTGGCAATGGGCGAGAGTCCTGCCCAGAACTGCCCGTGTCCTGGCCGACAGTGCCAGCCGCTGAGCGCACGGTCCCCGCGGCAGAACAGGAGGTGCGCATTTGCAAGCTAGCTAGCAGGTGGCCCCCGATGCATTCCGGCCCCTCCACCCTTGCTGCCTGCGCTGCCCGCCAGTGCCTGTGGTCCTGCTGGTGCCAAGTGCACCACGCCGCCAAGGGCAAGGGCGGCAGGGAGGCTGGGTGTCCGGTGGGGGCAGGGCGCACGTCGATTTGCGGTGCTCTCCTTGGTATGATGCTGGGGGGGGGAGCCTTTGGGTGTGTTTGTCGGTGAGTGAATCTGGGGAGGCGTGCGCACCTGTGTGTATTGTTGTGTGCGACCACGTGCCTCGATTTGTATCCCCGAGGTCTCTGAACTCCAGTGTGTGCGCAAGGGAGTGGCACCCGTGTGTCCTGCGTGGGTGCGTGTGTTTATCTGCGTGTGTCACTGTATGGGCGAGTGAACCCACGAATCTGATTTTTTGTTCAGGAGATATCTATGGGTGAGCGTGCGCCCGCCTGTCGCTCTGTGTCTGTTAAGGTGTGTTCCCGATTGTGTCTGTTCCGCGGGCGGAGAAGGGAGGAAGAGATGCCCGGCGGCCAACAGTGCCGGGGTCCAGCCCTGCGTCCTCAGTCCCCAGAATCGCACGCGCCTGGGCGCAGGGCCGCGCCTCCCGGCGTGGGCGGGGGGCGGGGTCCTTACCTCCGTAGTAGGTGTACGGAGTGGACCCCAACATCTCAGACTCGTCCAAGCGGCCGCCCAGCGGACGCATGCGCCGCGGACTCCGGAAGAAGGCGTGTCTCCGGGCGCCCAGCGCGCTCAGCTGTTTCATCCTGCGTTCTTTGGACCTTCGGTTCTGGAACCACACCTGGGACAGGGCGGGAATTGTGAGCTCGGGCCCGGGGTGCCGTCCCCTCCCTGCCCAGGCCGCCCCTTCTGGGTCCTACAGCCTCCTCCGCACCAAGAGTGCCCAGAGGCGGGGGCCGGACGGATTAGGCCGGGAGAGGTGGAGAGGGGCTTCGGAGAACCAGCCAAGGGTGAAGGATTTCGCGGACCCGTGGGGCGACTCATAAAGACTCGGGCTTCCTGGTCCTCGGCCCGCCCTCGGCCTGACGGCTTTATAAAGGCCTCCCGCCCGGCACGGCTCTCGTCCCGGCCCCTCGGCTCCCCAGCCTCCCCAGCCGGGTTCTGGCGGTTCGTCTGTCTGCCCGCGCACCCGCGCAGGGAGGGGGGCACGGGAAGAACCTTGCCCCTTTCTCTGCTCCGAAAGATGGGAGGAGAGGAGGGGTACCCCAGTGAGGCTTAGAACTCTCCTTGCACAGGGAGCGGGCGGGATTCCGAGGGGTGAGTGACCCAAGATCGCCCCGTCGGGAGCACAGCAGGACTACGCGCAATCTTTTAGCTAGAAGTTTGACCAGCGGGCGCGGACGTCGGGCGCGGACGTCGGGCACACAGTCCGCGCTTCGGCAGACCCGAACGCGGCGCCCTTGCGGCCCAGGGAGCCGGGTGGGAGGCTCCCGGGCGCGGCCGGCCTGGGGAGGGGTGACCCGGGCCGGGGCGCACCTGGATCACGCGCATGTTGAGGCCGGTCTCCTGCGCCAGCTGTTCGCGGATGTGGCGCGTGGGCTTGGGCGTGGCGGCGAAGGCGGCCTTGAGCGTCTCCAGCTGCTTGGCTTTGATGGTGGTGCGCGGGCCGCGCCGCTTCGTGCCCGAGTTCTGCTCCTCGTTCTCGTTGTTGGCTGTCTCCTTGTCCGACGACGTCGAGTTGTCCGTCTCCTTGGGGTCGTCCTGGAGCGGGTCCTGGAGGTCCGGGGACAAACTGCGGTCCGTACAGGAGGACACTGCGGGCGGACGGAACGGGAAGAGGACAGCGGCGTCAGCGGCTGCCCGAGGGCTCTCCAATCGGGTAGCCGGTTCCCGCTGTCCGGGGCCCCCGCCATCCGCGCCCGCTTCCCCTCCGAGCCTCGCGACAGCCCCTCCCCCAGGGGCCCGGCGCCTGCCCACTCTCTCCAGGCGGGCCCGGCCTTCCGAGGGCCCCTGCTCCAGCCCTCGCCGCACTTTTCGGCTGCTGCTCGGGTAAGGGGGAGACGCGCCCTCTGGGGGAGCCCGGCCTCCCCGGAGAGGGGACGAGGGGATGGGAGGAGGCCGCAGATGCCCTCTGGCCCTCAGATCTTCCTCCCCCGTCTCTCCTTCCTCCGGACCCCAATTACCGTCCTCCCAGTGCAGCCTGAAATTACCAGGAGCTGAAAAGACTCCGAAAGGGGGGGGGGATTGTGTGTCTCCAAATTGAGGGAGGAGGGCAACTTGGAAAAGGCCCCTCAGTGGAAGGAGGTTGGGGGGGGTAGCGGGTAGTCCCACCCTGTAGGACAGACTCCAAATGTCAATATCCCCCGTCCCCAGCCCC
>LNAC01000338.1:1253118-1263975 GCA_002007465.1 Ailurus styani
CCGCCCCCCCCCGCCCTTCCATTTGCCCTAGAAATGCCCGATGGGAGTGGAGAGCTCTGAGCCAGGCACAGAATGTGCACAAGGGGCCAAGTAGAGAGTGCCAGGCTGGCCGGAGGGTCTTTTAGGGCCTGAGGCTGGGGAGGGGAGGAGGCCGCCTACCTGAGTTGAGGCTGCCCTCCTTGAGGCTGGAGGAGCTCAGGTAGTCGTCCTTGCACACGAACTTGTTCTCGTCGATGACGTAGAGCTCCTCGCCCGTGGACAGCTGCTTGTTGCACACCATGCAGGTGAAGCAGTTGAGGTGGAAGACTTTACTGCGGGCCTTGCGCACCAGGTCGCTGGGCGAGATGCCTTGCGCGCAGCCTGCACACTTCGTGCCAAAGCGCCTGCACACACAGCGTGGCCTGTCACCTCGGAGCAGCCCGGGGTCCCGTCCTCTTGAGTCCCTGACCTCTTCCCACCCACCCTGGCCTCTGAGAGGCCCCCATTTCCACATCTGTCAAATGAGACCCCCATCCCGTACTCTCTGCCTCATGTGAGAGACGGGGAGACCAATGTCCTGGGCTGTTCTTGGGGCTGGGACTGTCACGCCCTGTTCCAGTTTATTCGTCCTCCCCAAGGTTTAGAGCAATGGGTGCAGCCTTCAGCCAGGCACAGACCCAGAGCACCCCAAGATGCTCCCCGCATCCCTGCCAGGTCCGCCTGGGCTGCTTGAAGCAAACTTGGCCGTCCAAGTTATTTAGCATTTTAAGCCAAGCCAGCCAGGTTTGGGTCACTCCTTGGCTTTGCCTCCTGGATCCTGTCCAGTCTGTTGGGGCCCAGGTAAGGCCAGTGGGCCTGGCTGGCAGGTCCAAGCCAGAGGGTGGGAAGCTCCTCTCCTGAGCTGCACCTGAGCAAGCAGGAAGGAACCTTTTGCTGATTCCCAGTGCCGCCAGCTCCCGAGGCCTTCCAGTCCCCGCTCTGGGACCCGTGGGGGCTAGTTGGCCCTGTGGACAGCAGGGCCTCGGAACAGTGGACTCCGGAAGGCAGGGATTGAGTCTCCAAGCCCCCACCCCCGTCGAAATCTCCGGCCCTGGCAGGCACCGGGAGAATGTGACCAGAAGGCAATGCTGAGCCTGCACGGCCAGTACGGAGGATGTCTCAAATTCCCCCTTTCCCGCGTTCCCGATCTAAATCCCTTTCTTTCTTCCTTGAGCGCTTGGAGAAGGCCAGCCTCCCCCCCGAAATGGGTGGTGCCGGCCAGCACTGGGAGGGGTGAGGTGCAGGTTGACGGGGAGAGCGAGGGCCCAGGACCTTGGGGCCCCACATCTACTCATACCCATGTCTCTAAACAGGGCGAATTTGGGTGACGTTGATGTAGTGAGGGCATTAGAAGCCATAAGTCACTTTTGGCCTTATCCAGCAGCGTAATTGGCCATATGCACCTTATCAAAAATCATTAGGCACTTTGCAAGCACCACCACATTAGGGGCCTCAGGCCTCCAGAGCCAAGGAGTTTACACGTGTAAAGCCGTGGCTGACATTTTCTCCTATTCGAATTCCCTAGTGCCGAGCCGCTGGGGCCGGTGAGCAGCCTTTCTCCACGGTGTTAATCACACCCCCCTTCCCTCGGTGCCCGGAATTCACAGGCACAAAGCTGGCTGCGGGTGCCTGGTGAAAGCAGGCAGGGCTGAGCTGCCGGAAAACCCACAGCCTTCCAGGCCACCCCTTGGCGTTTCCCAGGTGGGGAAACTGAGGCCCGGAAAAGTGCTCTGCCCTGGCTCACCTGAGGGCCCCTATGGGCAGCAAGGGAAGGTGACACATCGCAGACCGGACCCTGGAGGTCCTGATTCTCAGCTTCCATTTCGTTTGTACATTTCAAGTCGGGAGAAAATGTGTAAGGAGTTGGTGGTGGAGGGGCCGGGAGGAGAAGGTTCCCCACCCCCGTCATCAGAAGAGGTCTTCCTGGCTGAGCCCCCTCGGAGTTGGGGAAGCTTCTGTTTGTCCAGGAGGGCTCTGGGGCCCCGGCCTGCTGGGAGGTCAGTCCTCCGGCTCCCGCACTCTGCCCGGTGGGAGAAGCCTCCACCAGCCCCTAACTTAGGCAAAAATTCTCCCTCTCTCAGAACCAGGCTTGAACTTCCACCCTGGGGTCGCAGCTGCGGGAAAGGGGCAGAGACGCGTGGGGAGCAAGTTTGTCAGGGCTCCTTCGCCCTGCCCCACCGCGCCTCCAAGCCGACCTGGAGGAGCGAGCTAGAGCCAGCGAAGCAGCGTTCTTCTTACTCCGCCGCTCGGGCGCTTTCCCGGACCAAGGACAGGATGAGAGCCGCGGGCTGCCCCGCTTCCCATTTAAGCTTGTGAGCCCAGGAGGCTGGTTTCGCGGTCACCCCTTCCCGGGGCGCCCCAACGGAGCGCGCGCAGGGCGGGCGCGCAGGCGGCAGGGCGGCGCGGCCTCTTACCTGAAGAAGTCGTTTTTGCAGTAGAGCTTGCCCTCGCGCGAGAAGCACTTCTCCGAGAGGTTGGTCTTACACTCGCAGCACTGAACGCATTTGATGTGCCACGCGCGGTCCAGCACGTTCAGCAGAAAGCGGTCGAGGATGGGCCGCTCGCAGCCGGCACAGTGCACCATCATTGCGCCCCGGCGGCTCGGGCCGCCCTGCCCTCCCTTTGGGCCCCCGGCCCTCGGGCCCCCGGGCCCCGCTGCTGCGCTCCGCCTCTTATCCCGGCCGCCGCCGGGCGAGTCCGGGCCGGACCAAGACTCAGCCGGTCAAGTCCTTGGGTGATCGCAGGCCTGGCGCTGGGCTGCCCGGGGTGGGGTGGGGAGGGGTGGCTTTCACAGCCTCATGCCCCGGGCCGCGCGCCCCAGTGCTTGTTCCGGGCTCCCCCAGGTGTCTCGGGTGGCGAATGGCCTCGGCGCTGCGGAGCGGCTTTCCCCGGTGGCGGAGGCGCCGGCACTTTCCCCCACTTTCAAGCGGTCCCGATCCTCATCTTTGTCTGGCCGCCGCCTAATTCGCGCATCCTTATTCAGATTTGGTGACGTGGCGCGGCACGTAGGGGGCCCGGCGGCCAATGGGCGCGCGGTGGCCATGGCAACCTCTTAAATTTATAGCATATCTAAATTGGCTACAGCGTTGCGGTCCGGACAGAGCAAAAAAAACAAGGCATCAGTATTGTTGAGTATTAGCTTGTACCTGGTTCGGAGGCTAAGTAAGTATTTACCTTCCAGTTTGGGGCTGGGGGCGGGGGGTCGCGCGATCCGAAAACTGCATCTCCCTTCCTCTCTCTTCTCACAAATATCTGGGGGCCAGGGTTCCAGGGCCTGATGGGAGAGGGACCCCTGTCCCGCTCGCCCTCCCCGGAACTTGCAGAAGTTGCCCGAGGCCGGCAGCGCGCTCCGCGTCCGCCTCCCCTTCCCGAGTCCAGCCCGCCCAAATCAGACTCCCTGATCGCCGCGTCCCTGGGGTCTGCGCCCTGGAGCTGCGACAGCGCGGTGCACGGGGCTCCCACAGCCAGGCCCAGCTTCTTTTGTCGTACACCGAGCTGGGGCCCAGCCCGGCCTTTCTCACGGACACAGGGAGAGAGCGAGAGCGAGAGAGCCAGAGAGCGAGAGCAAGCGAGCGTGAGCGCGGGCCGCGGCGCCGGTTGGGCATCTTTCCCCGCGCAGGCCCAGGCCCGAGTTGGGGGAGGGTATCACTTGGCCTGGTCCGGGACCCCCGGAGTTTCAGCCTGAGCGCGCGGCCCACGGGGCTCAGGGGGAGACGTCGGGGGAGGAGGCCAGGCGGTCAGGGCAGACGGGTCTCTTTCGGAAGCCAGATCAGAGGCGGTGTTCACCGCGTCTCTATTTTCCTCGCCGCACCTTCCAGATCCCGGGTCAGCCAGTCGAGGCGCCGGGTGAGTGGGTCGCGCTGCCGAGGCGGGGAACGCTAGAGATTGCGTGGGCGCTGCTTGCACAAGCGGCGCGCGCGGGCTGTGTGTGCAAGTTCCAGTCTCTGTAGGAAGCAGGAAGAGCGGCCTGTCCTTGGGGAGCTGAGGGTCTGGGGAGTGTGTGTGTGTGTGTGTGTGTCTGTGCACGCGTGTGCTTGCAGGTGTGTGTGAAGAGGGAGATAGGGGTGTGGGGGATGGAGGAAGAAGCCAGGCCTCCTTTCCCAAGGGGCTAACCTGGAGGCAGGGCACTCCAAGTTTGGGAGGCCTGGAAGGATCCGCAGAATTTTTCCATCGTTCTGCCGGAAAGTCTCTGCCGCCGGCTGACCCCGGAGGAGGTAGGCCCTGGGTGGGAGCCAGAGAAGTGAGTTCGTGGCGAGCCTTGGCCGTGGATGTGTGTTTGGATGTATTTACAGAGCTTGTTAGTGTGTATTTGCTGTTTGAGAATTGCATTTTTGCCTCTGTTTCCAGACAAAAATCTGTCATGCGAGTACATTTTGGTATGTATCTTTTTTGTGCGAATTTGTGTGTTTGTATTTGTGTATAGTTCTGCTGTGTATCCGTCTGTGGACTCTTATTTTCGTTGGTCTGTGTATAGGCGTGTATGCTTACTTTTGGGCACTCGAATGTGAGGGTTTTTGTGTACAATTATTGTGTGTGTGTGTGTGTGTACTAGCATTGATGTGTAAGCGGACTTGAAAAAATCTGAATGTGTGTGTTTGTGTGTGGGTGACCGTGTGCATGCTTGAGACCTGTGTGGATGTGACCGAGCTGGGTTGAGTGCGTTTGTGAGTGCAGAATTTTGTGGATTTTTGTTTGTGCGCCAGTCACAATGTGTGTCTGCGTGGGATGTCAGCTTTTTTGTTTATGTGATTCCCGGAGGTTTGGGGGGTTGGGGGTGTGTTGTGTGTGTCCTCCTAGCATTACCTTTGTGGGTTTGACAGGGGGAGGGTTTCTGGATGCCTGTGTTGGGGCATTTGGTGGAGGCGCAGAGATGCTGACTTCTCTCTCTGTTCCTGTCTAGGCCTAGCGCTGTCTCCCACAGTCTCTAGGGGAGGTGATCTGGCTGGGGACAGGAAATTGACAGATGCTGGTCACCAGGTGGGACACTGACCCACAGCTGGGCCTCTGAAAAGAAGTCCCCAGATCGGGTAGCTTCTGCCTGATGGTGCTATTACTCCATCCTCCGGCTTGCCCAGGGACAGGTGTCTAGACCACGTAGCTTAGCGGTGTGGCTGGTTAGCTCAGCCAGGCACAAGTAGACTGCATCTCGCCTGGTCCCCCAGGCCCAGCTGGGAGAGGTCCAAGAGCCCCAAATGAAACCGCAGTTTCTGGAAGCACCTGGCTCTGCCCTCCCGGGGCACGAGGAGTCCTGAGCCCCAGCAGGGCAGGGTCCAAGAGAACCAAGAACGCAGGAAGAGAGAGGTACCAGGCTGGAAGTGGAGGCCCATCAGGTTGCCTTCTCACCCTTTGTTTCACGGGGGGTTTCTCTCTCCCACGTTCTCTGCACGTCTGTTTTCCTTTCGGTCTCCTTTTCTTTCTGATGTTCAGCCTCTGTTCTCTTTCTGTTTCCCTTTCCCTCTGTTTCTCCATCTCTTTCCTTCTTTATTTCACTGTTTTTATTTCCTTCCCTCTGCCTCTCTGCTGGGTGTCCAAATCCAGCACCCGGCTCGACCTGCAGTGAACAATTCTCGTCGTGCACCGTACAGCTATTGGGGTGCTGGAAGACTCACATACAGTCATTAAAAGCCCCCATCTGACAGCCTCTGCCCTGCTCTGGACTAGGCGCTCGAATCCGCCTCTAACGCCCACCCCCCCACCACCCATGCCTTTCCTCCCTGAGAGCAGGGCTGCTCTGTCTTCCCAGCCTGGGCTTTGCCAACACTGCTGGGCTGCTGGGGCCTGTGGACCGGGTTCCATGTGGGACAAACCCACCCACCCCCACCTCCTGGGTGTGCTTAAATGCCAATGCACAGCCAGGCCCTAGGCTGTGGGATGTAGCAGGAGTTGGGGACAGTCTCAGAGAGCAGCTCTGGTTCTTCCGGAACCTGGATGTTGTGCAGGGGCTGAATGCCGGGTTTTGCAGGAGATGAGGGCTCTGCTTCCAGAAGCCCCGGTCTGGCCTTCTGCCTCCTATAGCTGAGTTTACCCATCCTGTCCGGGTCACAGCCCCCCTGCCGTCGCCCCTGGGAACCTCAGCACAGCCCAGCCCCGGTCCAAAACTTCCACGCCCCAGCCCAGCTCTAGGAAAGCCTGCTTGGCCTTTGCCAGCCCGCCACCTTTCAGGGCGCACAGCATCCGAAAAACGCCAGCGGACCAACTATTAGACGAATTATCCCGCCCTAACAGCGCTAACAGATGGCGACCAGGCAGCGAAATCCCCTCCTATATGTAACTAATAAACCGCTTGTGTCTTAACAGGGTAATGCATGGAGACGCAATGTCACTTATACAAGATGTTGATGGAATTTACTATATAAAAATCTTCCTCCTAGACTAAGAGTATCAACATTACAACTCGACAGACGGCGGCGGGATAAGTAAAACAGACAAAAGACAAACAAGATAATAATCTGTTTCCAATCACTTAAGCCCTGTAGAGTTAGTAATATGCGGTTTGCATATTCCCCCTTGAGTTCGGTAATTAATTACCGGCGAAGAGGCACACACCCGCCCGGGGTGGGAGTTTTGAAGCGCGCCGAGCTGGGGCTTGGGGGGGCGGCTTTCCCGTCTTCTCCAGCCCGGGACGCGGGGCAGCGGCCGGAATGGGGACGTTTCGGGGCGTCTGGAGCTGGCCTGCCCCTCGGGCTAAAGAGAATTCTCCGTTGCACTGAATGACTGAATTACCACTCCTCCCTGGAAACTCTCTTGCCTGGGGTCGGGGCTGGTGGTGGTTGTGCAGCCCACAGGAACGTGGGGGCTTTTCTGGCGGCCACGGGATCTCCCTGCGCCCCTCTGAAGGCATCTCCTTCCTTCGAACGGGCCCGAGTGGCCTGCTTTCTTGGGGAACGCGCGCTCTGAGGAAACCCGAGGGGTGCGCCCCTCGTCCTCTCCTCCGCGCGGTATCTCGGGCGGCGCAGCGGGTCCTCTCCCGACTCCGATCATTACCTCGCCCCAACCCCCCAGCCAAACGCATTCTCCTCACCCCCCCACCCCGCCCCCGAGAGCCAGCGCGGCTTTAACATTAAACAAACGCAGCGAGCGCCTCGGAGCCGCGCTCTCGGCCGGGTCTGCGCGGCGGCGGCGGCGTTACAAATTGTAAATTTAAATTGCTCGCCGGATTCATTACCTCCCCTCTTTGATTTCAGCCAGCCGTGAAAAATTATACTGGTGTACCACTGAGAAACTGTTTTGCCGCAAAGAGCCCGCGCCTAATCACTGGCTTTCTCCCTCCGACAAAAGTGTAATTATTTTGTTTGGGGTGTAAATATAGGCCCGCGCCGCGCACACACACTCAGCGCCCCGCCGCGCCGCCGCGCGGAGTCGGCCCCCGAGCGCGAGCCGGCGTGGACGCTGGCCGTGCGGCCCCGAGGCCGGAGAAGAGCGGCGGGTTCGGCGCAGCGGCGAGACCCAGAGAGCCGGGCGGGCAGGCCAGGTCCCCAGGCCCCGGCCCCGGGGGTTCGACTTTGCCCGCGGACGCCCAGAACGTGTGCGCCCGGGCCGGCCTGGGTGGACGCTGGTGGGGCGCGATGCGAGGCTCCGGGCTCGGGCTCCGGCCCATCCGCGCCGAGATGCAGAAGGAATGTGGGCGTGGGTGAGCCTCCCCGGAGCCCCGAGGGGGCGGCCACCGGGGGGCAGCCCTGAGTCCGGCAGGAGAAGTATCTGGGCCTGGGCGTCCCCAGGAGGGGCCCCGGCACAGGCGGAACCTTGGAAGACAGGGGCGATGAGGCCCGCGTGCCCCTTGCGCTCTGCCTCGGACTGCTTGGTTTCCAGAACATCTCCGCGGGGTGCAGGGCCTTCCTGTCAGCTGAATTGCGCGCGGCTTAATTAACGGTCTCGTTAACTGGGCAGGCCCGACCTGGAACGTTTAATCAAAAAGGCAGGGAATCCCTCTGTTTCCTTCCTTCCTTCCTTCCTCCCTCCCATTCGTCCGCTCGCTCACCCATCCTTCCTTCCTCCCCCCTTTCTTCTCTCCCTCCTTCTCTTCCCTCCCTCCCTCCCTCCCTCCCTCCCTTCCTTCCTTCCTTCCTTCCTTCCTTCCTTCCTTCCTTCCTTCCTTCCTTCCTTTCTTCCTTCTTCTATTTATCTATTCAACAATGGCACCCCTCCCCAAGCTCCCGCCCTCGAGTCCCCTTCCCAGCTGCGGGAAGGAGGCTCTTGAGTCTTAACTTAACCCCTGCCCAACATCTGGACTGGGACTGACTCTCAGGGGCCTGTGGGGTGCAAGCCTACAGGGGTTGGGCGACGCTGTCGCGTTGGGTGGCTTTGGGACAGGCGCGGGTGCCAGAAGTCTGTGTCAGCTTCAGGGGGGCCAGGAGTCTGGCCATCGATTGAGATGGGCTGGGCAGACTTACCAGGCACCAGGGGCAGGCCTGGCATCTCTGAGAGGGAGCAGGTGGGGAGGACTGTGGCTGAACAACACTTTGGGTTGTGGGAGATCCAGTCCCAAAGTGAGTGCGTGTGCTTGGTAATGCTGGCCAGCTTAGAGACCCAGAGGCTTCTGTGGCCAAGGTCAGGTGTGGTGGCCCCCCTCTCCTTCCTGCAGGCTCCCCTCCTGGAATGCACCCCTCCCCCCAGGGGCCCTACCCTGCAGGCTGCCCGGCCAACTCCCGCCGGCTCTATTCCTGAGGATGCGCGCTGCAACCCAGGGCCGAACTCGGACTCCAGTCGCTGGGAGGGCACAGGCTGGGGCTGATTTCTGGGGGCCAGAGGGGGCCTGAGGAGGACAGAAAGAAAGGTGCAAGCCAGTTCCCCAATTTGTGAGGAAAACACTGCGGCTTTTGTTCAGAGAGGGAAAACCCCGGCACTTGGTGCTGAGCTGCGGGCTGCCCCAACCACTGCCCGCTGAAGCGCATATCCCAGGCGGCCTGCGGAGCCGAAGGTCTGAGCTGAGAACCTCTGGGATCCCCCTCCTCCTTGCCTCGCCTGTTAGGCCTGGAGGGTGGCCCCAGCTGTTTGGTGTCGGAGGGCAGGCGGCACCGAGGGCTCGGGGCTGTGGTCGCGGCTTCTCTGGCCCCACTGAGCGTGTCCGAAGGTGGAGACCATCCGCCGGCGGAGGAAGCTGTCTCTAAGAAGATGCGTGCAACCCTGCTCCATCTCCGGAACGCAAATGGGGAGAGCTTTCCGGGGACGCTAACCTTCAAATTAAGGGTCTCCTAGACTTTCTAATTACCGGCCAGTCAGCGTTTGAGTCTGTGTCTTGCGTCCCCTTTCTTCGCTCTTGGTCTTTTTCATGGTCTCCATAACGTTGCCCGCTTCTCCTCTCCTCATTCTATCCCACCTCCTCTCCCCGCCCCTCCGTATCCCACCTCCTTTTTGTTAGCCTGATACGGGTTCCTTTATAATTCGCCCGACTTTGGCAGCCCGCGCGCTGTGTGTGTGTGTGTGTGTGTGTGTGTGTGTGTGTGTGTGTGTGTGTGTGCGTGCGCGCACGGGAGCGCGCGCGCGCGTATTTCTCGTCTGCTAACGATTGTGTGTTGATAGAGTAAAGCAGTGGCCTCATTAGCCTTTGTTTAGAAGGTGTTAAAAGGGAAATCTGCATCGGAAAGCGGCGGTTTACACCGCAGCCGGGCTGAACAGCGGGCCGGAGCGGGCTGGGTGGGGGGCGTCCCCCCCTCCCGCCCCCACACCTCCAAGCGCCCGCCGCCGCGGACCCCGGGAGAGGGGAGGGGCCCGGGGAAAGCGATCCCAGCTCCTTCCTCCCAAGGCGAGTATGTTTACCCCGCTGGGCGCCCTTCTGCTCCACGGGGACCTCAGCGGGGATCGCGCTTTCTCTAAAACTCCTTTGAGCTGCACAACAGTGCGCGGTGGCCTTTCTCCTCCAGGTTTCTTGGGGTAGGAGGAGGGGAAGGACAGAATGCTGTTTCGGGAGGGAAAAATTCCAGGGATTTTTTTTTTTTCCCCTTGAAGGGGATGGTGAAGCGTCTTATTTTAGAGGCGGATACCAATCCATCCAGTTTCTGGACTGGGCTCCGGGTCTTCTGGCTGGTTGGCTTGTGGCGATATCTCTGTGCTCCAGACGTTGGTGTGGGGGCCCTAAGCTTTAGATCCGCAAGAGTCCTCTTTCTTTTCTCCTAACGTATTTGCAGACGGCCAGAGGAAGTCTTCCTTGTACAGGAGGCTCATTCTCAAACTTTCCTCATCTATACCTCCACCCTAAGGCTCCACTTGAGGAGCAAATTGTGTTAGAATAAACCGTAGCTTCGCTGGCCCACTTCTCTGAAGCTTGGCGAAAGCGCAGAACTTTACTGACCCTGGGCTACATTTTCTCTTTCTCTCTCTCTCTCTCTCTCTCTCTCTCTCTCTCTCTCTCTCTGTTTATGTATGTTGAGTGTAAGATTTGGAGAATGAGCTTCACACACAGGGCATTTCTCACTCCCTCTGGGAAGCAAGGTTTTAGGCAAAGGAGAACATGAGAAGAGATTCTTTGTATCCTGGATCCTACGAAAGGGTCTGGAAAAAAAAAAAGTCTTTTGAGCAGCCTCTGTAGGTGAGGCTTGTAGAACTCGGAGCCAGATGCTTTCTATGGTGAAAGGGAGAGAAACGAGGCTGAATTCGTGTGGCAGGATGTATGGTTTCTGAACATAACATAATCCACTGCTTTTTGCCAGGCTTAGGTTGAATTGGAAGAAACCCTTTCTCATCTTTCTGGCTCCCGTCTCCCAGTGGTGGTTTTTCCCTTCCTGGGTTTGATGCTGTGGGTCTTGGGCCAAGCTCAGCTGGTCTGGGCGTCCTTGTGTGTCCACAGCCCGGGTTGCGCACCAGCGAACTAATCGACATCCCTGGTTTCCCCCCCCCCCCCCC
>LNAC01000338.1:1264035-1290600 GCA_002007465.1 Ailurus styani
CCCCCCCCCCCGATCGGAGGCTAGGCCTTGTCTGGAGACAAATGTGGGAAGCTGGGGCCTGGGACAGTGACAGCGAAACGAATTCCAAACCCAGTCTGAGCTCACCGCGGCGACACCCCAGCCACCAGCACCATGTAGATGGAAGGGAGATTCCGGGTGAAGCCAAGTTAAAATCGGCGATACGGTGGGGTGGGATCAAGGCCGAGTTCGGAAGATGCGGGGAGAGGATAGGAAGATCTCGTCTCTCTGTTATGCGCGCGCTCTCTCTCTCTCCGAAGCAGGTTTGGTGAAGAAAGAAAGCGTCGAGCGCGCCAGCGGTGGTCGCTCCACCGAGCACGGGCGCTGGAGTTTGGACCAAGACAAAGACGGGAGCTGTCCGCGGTGCTGAACCTGCCGCGCTGCCGAGGGCGCAAATGGACTCCTGTAACCTGCCCTCTCCTCCATTACCCCCTCCTTTTGTCTTTCCTTTACTCTGTGATTTTTGCCCTCTCCTACGCTTATTTCCCCCCTTTTGTCTTTCCTTAGAACCCACGCCCTGTACACAGGTATATATATATCAAAGAACAAAACAATTGACTGAAAACGGTGTCTTCTCCTTTCTTCCCAAATAAATGATGTAAGAAAGGTTTATTTTAAATGTACTCTAAAAAAGTTACAAGTAGCTATCTCTAACCTCAAAGAAATGAAAATTCATGCTTAAAACAATAGAATGGAGCAATAGCGAATGCCACGAACCTGCCCTTTGATTTATTCTGAAGAAGAGGCTAGGGGTTTAGACATTTTAGTTTCAGAAAAATCTTATCCTTCGCACCTTAACTTTGTGGGTTCAAAAATATAAGAGCTGGGGAGGATTGGTGGTCAAATATGAAGGTGAAAAGAATAAGGCACTTGCCTACAAGTCGATAGATGACTTGTGAGGGTCAGAGCATGGACATTAAGTTGACTTAACTCTTTGAGGCCGAGATGAGATCTGAAAGGATAACAATCTTCAGGATTATTAAGATGGAAATGATTCCTTTTGAGAGTTTGGGCACAGAAGGGTTAATCTGGTGTTTCATTTTCTAAATGTGCACCGTGTTATCCAGACGCCTGGCATGGTGTATAACCAAGCATCGATTCCTCTGCTCAAATTTGTATGCAGCACTTGTCTAAAGAAGTTTGTGCAGGGGAGAAAAAAATCACATAGTCCTTCTGGAGGGGGGGGCTCCCACCCATTTTAATGCATACGGATCTGTACACATTCCTTCTGGCATCTCATAGAGCCCACATACTCTGAGGCCACTTCTTCGCGTGGTCTTCTCCGAACCCTCCAAGCCTCCCCGCCACAGGGGAGTCAGCTAAGCCCAGTTGTTAGCATTGTCAATACATGTGGAGAGAGGTCCCTGTGAATTCAATGGGATAGATTCACTCTAGCTCCCCACCTGGGCATTCTAGAGCTAATTTGCCCATAAAGGCAGAGGAACCAGAACTCTCAAATGGGTTGTAATAGGAGGTTGAATCTTTGGGTTGGGATAATGAGCCCCAGTTCCTCCAAACCCTGTCTGTTAAAAATACCAGAAATGTTTCATTAAGGCCAAAGCAGTCATCCCTCTGGATCATATAACTTTCAACCTCTTAGAATGCAGAACCTCATAGTGCCAGGAGAGGAACCTTGACCTTGAGTGAGTAGAGGAGAAAAGGGAGGGGAAAAAGCAGCCATTTACTGAGTGACCATTATATGCATTTGATTCCTAATCTTCACTGAGATTCTGAAAAGTGGTAGATATTTATCATGGGTCTATATTACAGATGGGGAAATTAAGGCTCAGAGGTATTCATTAAGTTTCTTATGGTTACACGGCGATTCTAAACTAGTTCTCATTGGTTCTGGAGCCTGTGCTTGCTCTCATACCCCATGCTTTTCTGGGGCCACACGGATGGTTATAGTGGTGGTTATATCAGTGGCCACTCTGCTACAGTCCCTTTGGATTCCCTAGCCATCATGGCCTTTGGTCTGGATTTGGAAGTTGGATTAAACTCTAAATCTGAAAGCAAGAAAAAAGAGTGGAGAGGACAGAGGACCCTCCATTCATGTGGGATAGGTAGGCTTTCACAAAATGTGAAAAGGGTCCTGGACCATCTTGTAGGAGTCACACCTAATAGTCATCCTTACCTCCCCCATTCTCTCCTGCCTTGTATCCAATCCATCAGCCAGTTCGGTTAGCTCTGCCTCCAAAATATATTCCAACCCATCTACTTCTCATCTTCTTCTCTATTATCACCCTAGTCTCAGCCACCATCATCTCATCTGTTTTATAACAGTAACCTCCTGACTGGTCTCCCTATTCCTTCTATCCTTGCTTTCCTCTGCAATCCATTCTCTACACGATAACTAAAGTTACATTTTAAAATCATAAATCAGATCTTGTCATTCTTCTGCTTTTGGCCCTCCAACGACTCCCCAGTGCACTTGGAATAAAATCCATACTCCTCATCCTGCTCTGTAGGGCCCTTTGTGATTGGCTCCCGCCCATCTCTGCAACATGCTCCCCCTTCATCGACTCCCCCGCTGTGCCTCACACACTTCTCATTTTTCTCACCTCCAGATCCTTGCACTTGGCTTACCCCTCTGCCCTCAGATCCTTATGATATTGGCTCCCTCTTGTCACTTACGTCTCAGCTCCAATGTCAACTCCTCAGAGAAGTCTTTCCTGACCACCTTAGCTAAGCACCCCATCCTCAGTCACTCCCTAGTCTACTTCTCTGTCAATGTTCTTTGTATCCCTTATCAACATCTGGAATTACCCTATTTATAAGTTTAGGTGCACATTGTCTGTCTTTCTTCATAAAGTATCAGTTCTTTGAGGGCAGAGACTGTGTTCATCTTGTTCACTGTTGAATCTCCCGTGCCTAGCCCAGGACTTGGAATATAGCTGTTCAGTATCTATGTGTCGACTGAATGAATAATAAACGAGTATACAGATGACCCACATGGTACAAAAGTGACTGGAGATGGATGTGCAAAGCTGAGGAGGGGCTGAACTTCATTTGCTTAAATTCCGGGCTCTACAAATGGAGCAGCTGCCGGGGTGGGTTCCCAGGATGGAAAAGGGAGGAAAGAAGTTTGCCCAAAGACCCCAAGAGGGTACAGTCTTTAGGTGGATTCTGAAGACCAGATACAGGATCAGATTGGGGTGGAGAATCAGGTTTATGCCTTGGAGAGTGATTTTTATTTGTTCTTTTGGGTCTGAAACCTTCTCTTGGTTACAAACAAAAGGGTGATAATTGAAAAGGATGGCAAATCACAAGGTATCTAAATTACAAAATCTTTTTTGAAATCTAGCCAGTACTACTTGTGAAAAAAGCAGTACTATATGGTGTTAACAGTTTCAACTCTGGAGCCCAGTTCTCCTGGGCTGGAACCTGGCTCCATTGCTGACCAGCTGTGTGATTTGGGGCAAGTCACTTAGCCTCTCTGTTTCTCAGTTTCCTCATCTGTGAAATAGAGATAAAAGTAGTATACCTGTCTCATAGTGGCCATGAGGGATGGCTCTAGTCTCTTTTATTTGTATTGGAGTTTGGTGTAGGAGAGGAAAAGGGGAGCATAGTATGTTTGGGGGTGCGAGCGGGGAAGATGATGGTACACACTGGCTGAATGCGAAGGGAAAAAGATGAGACTCATCTTTCAAGATCTCATTTTCTCCTTCAAGAGATCTTCTCCTATCTGTCAAGGTAGAGGCTGGCTTAGAGTCTTAGTTGCATCACTGACCAGCTCAGTCATGGCAGGAAGGAATGTTCAGTCTCTTTGAGCCTCAGTCTTCTCATCTGTAAAATGGGCAATAATTGTGTCTTCTTCAGAGGGTTGCCTGGAGCATTTGGGGGGATGATGTTTAGGAACCTGGATAACATGCAGCTTTCCAGTAGTTAGCTGTTATTACTGAGTCTAATTTGGAGCCTCTTTTCTTTACAAAGAGAAGTGTCTCTTTGAGCAGGTGAAAGTGAGTGAGACCATTTTGTTGGGCCCTGGGATAGACAGAGTAGGAACTTGAGAGTTACCTTCTTGGAGAAAGGTGTAAATAACTCTGTGCCTGGAGTCATTAAAAGGTCTTCCAATATCCAATGCCATGCCTGGGGCTTGCCCAGTTTCAGATGGAGCTGGCTCCCAGAGGCCACCGTGGTCACTTTTGCCCTTCAGGGGAACCATCCTTTACACAATAGAGGTGTTGTACAAAGACATGTCTCCATCCCACAATGGTCAATGTCACCAGGTATTAAATGCACTATGGAGATGTGACATTAAGATAATTCTCCTGCTAAACCCTTTTGTTAAGTGAATGATCGCTCCCTAATCTGTATGCATTAAAAAGTCACTGAGTCTTCTTTGGTGCCTGACATCGTGCTATTTGTTGCAATGATCCGTATAAAGCTTGTCATCTTGTGTGCTCAAAACAGCACTAGGAGGCAGGCCCCATTTTACAGATGGAGAAGCTAAGGGAGGGGAATTCACACAGCTGGTAAGTGTCAGAACCCACCACTCAGATTTATACCTGGATCCTAAGACTCAGTCTGAATTTCTGGCCACAATAATGATCTCTCTCTCTCTCTCTCTCTCTCTCTCTCTCTCTCTCTCTCTCGCCCTCTTTTGGCTGGTGCATCTCATTGACACATAGTCCAAAAGATCCCCTGATGAAATTGAAGTGGAGTAGAGTCTCCCTTTCTCTGAGTAACTCCAAGGAGCTTTTCCTCCTTCCTCTTCTTGGGTTCATCTCTCTCTTTGGCTGACTCCGGAAACCACCAATTTCCTATCCAACACTCTGATGTTGCTTATCTTTACCAGAGACTGCAGGAGTCGGTAAGCTTGGCAGAGGGGTGCTGAGCTGTATTCGTCTGTTTCTTCCTTCCCCACCCCTTCTTACAGTTTTCTTATATCAGACGGTTTTGATACAGGTGTTTTGAATGAGTGAATGAACAACCAGGTGACTCCATAGCGTCTTGTCCCTAAATAGCTGTAACAATCCCTGATTATGATTCATCTGCTGATAGGTCCTAGAGCAGGCTTTATTATAATGAGCAGGCGTTATTAACATTTTGGGCTGCATAATCCCTTATTGTGGGGGGCTGTCCTGTGCACAGAAGGCACCCCCTGCCTCTCCTCCCCACCGGCCAGTTGTAGCACCTCCTCCCACTTGTGACCACCCCAAGCATCTCTAGATGTGGTCACATGTGCCCCGGGGTACAAAATCACTCCACTTAAGAAATACTGATCTAGAGCCAGATCTGCCAGACTAACACCTAGGAAGCCTAAGGATTCGAGAACCTGCCCTATATTCTTTGAACAATATACAATAATACTGAGATCCTACCATGGGATAGAGCCTGTGCTGGGACTGGGGGGTGGTGTTTATAGAGGTAGATCAGACATCTGCAAAGTGCCTCCTTTCACTGGCTCGTTGGAAGCCTGTGTTGGTCTCCTACTGTGTGTTAAGCTGAGGCTGCAGTTAGCTCTGTGAGCACACTCCCCCCAGCCCCCAAACTGCTCATGGCTTGGCAGGGGAGACCCACCATCAACTTGAATTTCCATTCAATGTCTTCTGCGTTACTAGGAACATCAAAGGAGGAAGAGCTGCAGACTTGCTGGGCTGTTCATTCATTCATTCCTTCCCCAAACCCATCAAGTCCCGTGCTTTTTGCTTTCCTTACTTAACGGCTCACTGTCCTCATTGGCAAACCGGGAAAAATAATAATGATAAAAGGGACGAATAAGCTCATGGAGCTGTGAGGATTAAATGAGATGATAAATGTAAAGCGCTTCGTACAGTGCCTGGCACAAGGTAAATGCCCAATTAGTGATGGCTGCTATTAATTATTAGTGATGAAATAAGCAGTAGTAATGAGAACAGCACAGATTTGTTGAATGATCGCTTGATGTGCGTGCACGAAAGTGCCTCGTCTACAAAAAGGAAGCAGTAAATATTTACATACAAGAATCATACCCTTATTAAGGAGAATAAGAAGGAGTGATCCCTCAGAATAAAGGAGGTGGCTGTAAGCTCCCTTTCGGGGACCAGGTCCCCAGGGTGACTGATGTGTTCTGTTTAGGGTCTAGTCTTTTTATTTTTTTTAAAGCCTGCAGGTGTTTGTATTCTTCCTGCCTTTTCTCTCCCCTGCTACCCACACTACTGTTAACCTGGGTGTCTGTTTCTCTGTCCCCTTCTGGGAAGCCCTCTTTACAACAGTCAGTGCTGATTTTGTCTCCCAAGGACATAGGACACTCTCTGGTGACATGTCGGTGACCCCACCAGGTGCACTGTGCGATGGGCATCAGATAGGTAGACCAGGGCTGCTGCTAAACATCCTACAATGCACAGGATCCTTTCCTCCAACCCCAGAATTATTCACAACTCAGTAGTATAGAGGTGGAGTTGGTAGGAAGCCCCCATTCCATTGTCTGGGATTAAGGACTTGACACCCAAACCCTTGCACTAAAGGACCCTACTGCAGTGTGTGCATGTTTGTGTGTGTGCGCGCACGCATACCCAGCCAGGCGTGGACCCCTCCCTCCTGAGCCAATCGGTAGCCCCAGCTTATCCAATTCCCAGGGGCAGTAGCCACATGGGCTTCTCCAGAAGGTTCTCCTGGCATGCACGTGTTGTGAAAACCTCTTGGGGCCTCTTTGCCTTTTCCACTTCTCTCTGGGAGGCTTTAGGATTTTTGAGACCTCATGAAACCTGACCTTAGAAGGTCTTTGTTTTGTATGTTTTAAGATTTTATTTATTTATTCCAAAGAGAGAGAGAGAGAGAGAGAGAGAGAGAGAGAATGCAGGGGAGGGGGGCAGAGGGAGAAGGAGAGAGAACCCCAGGCAGACTCCGCTCTGAGCACGGAGCCCGACGTGGGGTTCGATCTTGCCACAGTGAGATCATGACCTGAGCTGAAGCCAAGAGTCTGACTCTTAACCGACTGCACCACCAGGTGCCCCAAGACGGTCTTTGTTTTCTTTCTTTCTTTTTTTTTTTTTAAAGATTTTTTATTTATTTATTTGACACAGAGAGAGAGAGATCACAAGTAGGCAGAGAGGCAGGCAGAGAAAGCAGGCTCCCTGCTGAGCAGAAAGCCCGATGCGGGCCTCGATCCCAGGACCCTGAGATCCTGACCTGAGCTGAAAGCAGAGGCTTTAACCGACAGCGCCACCAGGCGCCCCAAGACGGTCTTTGTTTTTGAAGAGGCTGTTGGGTCTCCCTCTGGAAGGAGGTGATCGATCCTGCTATTGCTCACAGGTTTCCACCGGGCCATGTCCTTGTGGAATCTGCAGGTGGGGTCGAGGCCCACAGGTGACCAGGTGGTTTGGGACCGGATCCGTGGGAGCTCTGAGGGGTCCCAGAAGTGCTGTGGTCTATAAGGTCTCCCAGCCTGCTCTGTTTCAGTGCAAGTCATCTCTATCATTAGCCGGACCTCCCCGAGGTCTTTTGAAAAGTAAACAGTAGCCTCAAAGATGTGTGCGTCTGTCTTTGAGGTCGGTGCTACCATTCTACCCACTGCGTAGATAAGGAAATTGTGATGCAGAGAGGTTGAGCAACCTTCAACTTGCAAAGCCAAGACGGCAGCAGGGGTTGTCTGATGCTAACTCAACGGCATGCTCTCCCGACAGGGATGCTTCGGTCTGATGGGCCTCGTGTTACCAAACTCTGCCACTCTCTCTCTGTGCGAGCTTGGGGGAATCACTCCACCTCTCTGGGCAGCAGTCTGTGAAGTGGGACCGGTGGATCAGCTACCCCAACCCTGCACGGTCTTGACCGGAGTGTGTTTGTTTGAACTGATTATTTCCCACTGGGGAGAGTGGTGACCCTTTCCCTGGCTCTGATCTCAACGAAGTTTGAGAGCAGAGAGGAGAAAGTAGCAGGGCGCCCCACCCCCTTATTTGATGAGAGAAGTGATTCTTTTCATGTGAATTCTGATTGCCTAGACCTCAAGTCCTTCCTTCTATCATTACGACCACTTCACGGACATCTGAGGCCCGGAGCAGATGGCTGCCATGGTATTTCCCACGTGGTCGGAAAAAGGGTCGGGATAGAAATCCAGATTTCCAGAGGGCAGGCAGGGCCATGCACATTATTCAGTCAATGGCTTGTTTCTCCCCTCCTCCAACGATTTCTTCTTTCCACCTCATCGAAGGGTCAAAATGAATCAGCAGACACTTACTGAGCCTCCTCCACGATCAAGGCACTTGGCCAAGGGCTGGGGAGCAAAAAGAGGAATCAGACTCAGTTCCTGCCCCAGGAGTTCAGTTGGAGAAGATTAAATATGAAACCAGGAAAAGAAACGAATTGCCCCCAGGAAGGAAGAGTTTGCCATGACCGGGCTCACAGGTGTAGATAAATAGTGACTGCTGATTGTACATGTTCCCTGGAGAAATCCAGAAATGGGGGAGATGAGGAATTCCAGCTTCTGCTCCAATGGGAAAGCACCCTTCCCCTTCCTAGCTGTGAGGCTGTGGGCAAGTCACTTTTCCCTTTCACACTATTCGTGGCTTTTCTAATCTGAGACCCTCAGGGTCCTCAGAGGATGACTTTTGGAGAGTGTAGAGAGGGAAGATGAGCCGTTGTTGGAGACAAGACACCCTCAGCATCGGGAGGCCTGGTTCCACCTTTGGATTTGCTGTGTGGCCTTGGGAAGGCTCCTGAACCTCTCTGTTGCATCTCTCAGTCTTTGAACTGAGAATTATGTGTCCCCAACCTTGTTGACATTGGCCAGAGCTTCTTGGAGAACAATGTTGGAGAAATCTGAGATATAATGATTCATATTTGGCAGACACAGGGTCCTGTTTCCTTCTGAGGGCAAACTGATTGTGAAGAGGGGAGGCCAACCAGAGACCTATTCTTCCCCAGGAACAGGGAGCCTAAGTGGGAGTCCTGGGAGGGCTTGGTGGAGTTGGCCCATGGGACTTTAGGGTTGCTCTCCATACCCCGTTCTCATCTGGGGCTTAAACTGAGGAGGGACAGAAACCTCTGCAACAAACAAGTAGATGTCCCTTGAGACAGTGTATTTGTACAAGTCTGGAGAGAGAAATCAGCAATAGGTCAATCAACAAACATCTGTTAGGAGAAAAGCATGTGTCAGACCTTGTGGGAAGTTTGCTGTGGGTGTAGAGAGGGATCTCCTAACATCTTCAAGGACCTTAAAGCTTAAGGAGAGGACTCAAGACCTGGCTCCTGGATGTCAGTTTCATCTACCCAGCTACTCACTGAGCGGACTCCCCAGGGAGGCCTAAAGACCCCTCAAACTCAGTGTGATCCGTGCTAACTCGTCATCTTCTCCCTCCCATGCCTGCTGCCCCTCCGTCATCCACCCAGTTGCCCAAACCAGAAACCACACTGGCTCCTTCTCTCTTGCTACCTGCAGCCTCTCCCAAACCCTGTCCAGTCTCTCACCTGCCTGTGGTCACATCCTAGTTCAGGCCAGGCCACCTCTTGTCAGGACACTCAGTGCCCCAGCAGAGTGGTTTTGCCATAGAACAAGACTGATGAGTTGACTCCTATGCTTAAAATCTTCCAGGTGCTTCCCCGTTCCTGCCAGGAGAAAACACAACGCCTTAGTTGGTTTCCAAGCCCCTGCCCCCACCAATCCCACTTACTTCCTCTCTTGCCTCCTCCTTCCCTTCAGTCCAACTATCTTGAGCTTTGACTGGATTCACCAACACACTCTGTCCCTTTTGAGGCTGTTGTTAATTTCATCTTAACTATTCTTCCTCCCTGACTTGCACCTGCTTCTCTTGCTTTTCAGGTCAGCTCTTACGTATGTTTCCTCCAGGAAACCTTCATACTCCTCCTACCCCTTCTCTCTTCCCCCCACAGGGCTCTGGGCTCACTGAGGGCTGGGACTAGTCCTAGAATCTTACCCAGGATGTGGCTCATAGTAGATGCTCAGTACGTTAACTGCTGAATGCATGGAGGCAGAACACGGACAAGCGGGTATCAGGCATTATTAGCAGGTGGGAATCTAAAGATTTGGGGGAGGGAATGTTTTTTGGTCTAGCTTTATTTAAATACAATCGATGTATAATGAACTGCACATATTTAAAGCGTACAATCTGATGCGTTTTGACATACGTGTACGCCTGTATAAACCATCGCTGCAATCCAGATAGTGAACATAGCCATCAGCCTTCAAAGCCACCTCATGTCCTTTGTATCTCTTCTTACCCCTCCCACCCAACCCCATCCCCAGGCAACCAGTGCTCTGCTTTCTGTCACAACGGATGAGTTTGCGTTTTCCAAAATTTTATATAATCGGAGCCACAAAGTACTTATTGTTTTGTGTCTGGCTTCTTTTATTCAGCATACAGGGGAGTGGCATCTGAGCTGGCCTAGGAGGGATGGGGTATGACTCAGAGAGGAAGCAGAGGGCATGTTAGGGGAAGACTAGTGTAAACAAAAATCCAAAGGCAGAAAAATGCAAGGTAACCAGACTAGGCTGCGTCCAGGCTCACTCACTCCCTGAATTCATCGAATATCTGAGCTCCAGCTTTATGCTAGGCATGGCGCTAAGAATGGGGATAGAATGGCATGTGGGGTCTTCTGTTTGATCCTCTAGGTTCATTTTCTAGCCTTCCTCACCCACTCTGTGTTCTGGGAGGCTGACCTGTGTGGAGCACCCTCGGGCTCTCTTCTCTCTGACTTCTGCTTGGGTTTGGCCAATGGGGGTCCTGGTGGGACGTCAGAAGGGACTTGGGCAGCTCTTCCTCTGGCCCCTTCCTTGGAGCCACGGCTCCTGCTGAGAGACCATCTCTACTGCCTGACGAGCCACCATTCCAGGTGCTTCTCTGGGCACGTGGACCAAAGCTGATGCTCGCTGCTTGAAGGAATGTTAAAAAGCACCAGAAAATGGCCTGGTCAGGGGTTAGGTTGTTTTCTGGAGTCCTTTCCCATTACCATCCTGGGAGTCTCCTTGGATGACACTAGAGGCTCACGGCCCCCCCCTACTCCTCCCGACCCCCGCCACCCTGGTGAAGATCTCTGTGCAAAACCTTCAAACCTGACTCACCCCACGGTCTTTGCCCAGAGAAGCTGGGTCTTCAGGGTTTCTGAGAACTGAGGTCCTAGCCCCACCTGTAAGAACAAATTTTAAATGATCAGAAAGAGATTTTTGAATTTATAGCCAGTCCTGTTCTGATCAGTATGCTTCTCCCAACAACACAGCCAGGGCTTGGTGCTGAAAATTTCCTAAAGTGAAAATCCCTAAATGGGAAGTTCTATCTTTTGCAGAAGGGCGGGTCTGATTGTTTGGGCTGGTCTGAGGTTTGTCATAAAGTCGGTCCTACAGGGCCTGTGACCATCCCCGCCTCCCCCCAAGTGGACCCCATGAAACAGGACATATATTTGCTTTTCTCCTTTGGAACAAAACTACAAAGCATCGTGAAAAGAGGTCTTTGCATTTTTGGTGGCGTCTGCTCCTCATTACTGAATATCTTTCTAGACCACAAAGACCCTTGTTTTTATTTGGTGGAGAGGCGGTGTGGGAGGAGGGAGAGCTCCCTCCGTGACTGTTGTTTTGAATAGTGTTGCTTCTTAAATACTCTTCTCTCTGATTATGGAAGGGATCCAAGTTCACGGTGGAACATTTTGGAGATGAAGCCGGATGTCAAAAATAATAAATGGGAGGTATCTAATCCAGAATGAGGATTTCCTTCAATTAAATCCTGCTTCTCCCCTAGGAGGAGTGAAAGTAAGAAATGGGACTTGTTGAAGGGCTCCGGGAGGTACAGCCTGAAGACCTGAGGCTTTTGAGGGGCTGTGGTTTGATGGGGGAATGAGGTCTGTTCAGAGGGGCTTTGTGGGTCAAATAAGGGCCAGTCGGTGGAAGGTATGGGGGAGGGGGCAGGTTCAGCATCTGTAGAAGGTCAGTCTTGCCAACTCCTAGGGCTGTTGCGAAAGGGCATGAGCATCCTCCTCACGGGGGGTATGCAAGAGAAGGTTGATGGGAGGTGGAGGGCATTTCAACAGCGACCCAACCAGGTCATCGATTCCCAGATGCCTGCAAATCACCCAGGCACTTGTGGAAAACACAGACTCATTCTTTCCCATATGCACCTGACATTTTTTTTTTTTTTGCCTATAACAATATATATTTATTATCTCAGTTTCTGTGGACCAGGAATCAGACCAGGCACAGCTTAACGGGGTCTCCTGCCTAATTAGGGTATCACAAGGCTTCAGTGAAGGTGTTGCCCAGGGCTGGGTTTTCATCAGAAGTTTGACTGGGGAAATGTGATATTCTAATTTTGCACCTGACATTTATTGAGCACCTACTGTGTGTTGGCCCTGGGTGAGGCGGCAAAGCCATCACAGCAACAGGACAGATGAGATCCTGGTGATCCTGCAGCTCATGTCCTAGTCAGAGAGACAGACAACAAAACGTACACGCATCAGGTAGTTTCATGCAGCGAACCGCGCTGTAGAGTTAACCAACACAGGTCACTGATGGAAAGGGACGGGGCCTGGGGACCCGCTTCAGCTGTGGGCCTCAGGACGTGACCTTTAGGCAGACAGAGCCTTGGGGAAGATCCAGGGACAGCGCGTTCCTGATAGAAGAAACAGGAAGCGCCGAAGTGCTGGGGTGGAAGGTTGGCAGAAGAGGAGAGTGTGGGCCAGCCCGATGGCGCGGGGTCCTGCGGGGACCTGGATTTTGTCTACCTGCACTGGAATCATCGGAAACCCTGGGAATGCTGGGCCCAGACAGCCCACTTTTCCAGTCCGTTTTCCGGGCGAGCCTCAAGTGCAGCCAGCCAGCTTCCAGAGTCTCCAGACAAGGGGGCTCCTTCTGCCAGCTGTCTTTCTCGTCCTCACTAGCCCTGTCCCCAGGGCAGCCCCCGGTCTCTGGAACGAGGAGGAGGCGAGGAGGCCGAGAAAGCTAGGGGGAGTCTGAGTACTTCCTGTGTGCTTTTCTTGTCCCCCATCCTTTTGCGATTTCCTAGAGGGAAGACATTTAAAATAGGAGGTGGGTCCCGAACCTCGTGGGTGTAGCCCCTTCCAGCTGGGAGTTCCAGAAACACTTTCCTGCAGACCCGAAAGGGGCAGAGTGGTTCTCTTTGTAGGGGAGGGTCTGGACAAGGGAGTGGCAGGAGCCAAGGTGCAAAACGGAAATGAGGGACCTTCACAATGATTCAGAATTTTTAAAGCATTTTAAGACGGTGACAACAGAGCATTAAAGCAGGTGGGGAGATCTGTGGGACTCCACGGTGTGCACGCCCAGGAAACCCATCCTGGAGAGAAGAGAGGGATGAGGAGGAAATGGGAAAAGAGGAAAATGGGAAAGGTGAGGGAGAAAGGAGCAGTGAGCAAAGAGAGGAGGAGGGAGGAACCCTGGGGTTGGGAATCCCTGGCCTCCTGCAATGGCTTTCTGCTTCGCCTTCCTGTGCCAATGAATCCTCCCCACCACCCCGGGGGTAGGTGCTGTTATGACTCTGGCGCAGCAGATGAGGAAACGGGCCCAGAGAGGTGAAGTCACCAACCCAAGGTCACACAGCGGGGAGGGCAGACCTGGAGCCTGAACTCTCAGGTACGAGTTGGCCCCTGAAGACCCCAAAGCTGGACGTTTCTGCCACAGGGAAGGGTGTGGGGGCCACAGTCCTGGGTTTGAGCCCCAGCATCAGCAGCGCCACCAGGACACCTTGGGTGCTCTGGCCACCGTGGTCTCTCACCTGGACGAAGGCAGTGGCCATCCATCCATCCCACTGGTCTCCCCGCTTCCATCCCTGCCCTTCCCTGGTCTCTCTCTCTCTCTCTCTCTTTTCTTCCCTTTACTGTGCCAAAATAAATCTAATGTAAAACTTGCCATTGTAGCCATTTTCAGCATATGATTCAGGGTCCTCAGGGACATTCCCAGCATTTGCATCCGTCTCATCATCTAATCCCGCAACACCTTCACCCCAGACTCTGCCTCTGAAGAGACAACGCCCTGCTCCCCCTGTCCCAGCTCCCGAGGGCTCCCAGTTTACTTTCTGTCTCTCTGGAGTTGACTCTTCTAGATCGTTCGTGGTTGGGGTGGGGGAGGGGCACCCAACAAGTGTCCGTTTGTGCCTGGCTTCTCTCACTCCAGGTCATGTTTCCGAGGCTCGGCCACGTGGTGGCAGGCGTCCGTGCTTCGCTCCTCTTCGCGGCCAGATAGGATTCCGGTGTCCGGATCGGTCACATCTGTTTATCCACAGGCGTTCTCTGCCTTCCGGTGGTTGCGAGTTGGGCTGCTGTGGACACGTACGTTCCCGGGTCTGCTGGAATCCCCGTTTCCAATTCTTTTGAGTGTCTACCCAGGAAGCAGTGACTTTCCCCCCCTGTTCTTGTTGTTTTTTAAAGATTTTATTTATTTATTTTGAGAGCAGGAGAGAGAGCGTGAGCAGGGGGAGGGGCAGAAGAAGAGGGAGAAGCAGGGAGCCCAGTGCAGGGCTCCATCCCAGGACCCTGAGATCATGAGCTGAGCTGAACGCAGGCGCTTAATGCACTGAGCCCCCCAGGTGCCCGGAAGCGGTGACGTTTTTCACGTGAGTCAGATCATAGCCCTTCTCTTCTGGGAGTTCTCGGGGATGTTGACTCCCCCTACCCTACAGTTGAATAAAACCCAACCTGCTCCCATGACCGGCTCTTCCCTGCCCCACTGCCCTCTGTCCCCATCCCTAGCTCACTCCTTCTGCCCCAGGGACCCCGGCCTTCCTGCTGACCTTCAAGCTCGCCCACATTCCCTGCCCCGGGGCCTTTGCACTGACCACTCTCTTTGCTCTGGAATGGGGCTCGGCTCCTCAATTCACTTAGGCTCAAATGTCAACTTCCCGGAGAGGTGTTCCCTGACACCCAGTCTAGAGCAGCCCTCACCACACTCCCATGACGCCCCATCCCCTTGCCCGGTGCTCTTGGCTTCAGAGCACTTCCTTCCTACCACCTACAAGCCTGTCAACCATGCATCCCCTTCAACGAGTACCCTTTGTCTTGCCTCCTAGAACGCAACTTCAAGTCAGTCCCTGTGTCTCCAGGCGTCGCCCAGTGACTAGCACGAGGGACCCACTCATTCGATATTAGGATGAACCGTTTGAATTTGCTGACATTTGACTGTTTTTGACCTTTCGAGAATGGCCATTCCAAAAGGGTCGACCTAATCTTGAATGAATGAATGAATGAATGAATGAATGAATGAAGTGAAATCATGCCTCCTCTCTGAAGCCCTGGCTTCTCATCGGTGGGGGTGCAGTCATGGTTGAGCAGGGGCAGGGATCGGGAAGCCGGCGGCCCCCCCCCCCCTGTGGCTGCGGCCGCCCCTCCGTGTGGGAGGGGCTGGCGGCGGGACATCCGAGGGAGGCCCTGCGGCTGGAGATACGGGGTGATGAATGGATCGCGGAATAGGTCCTAGGAGGAGACGGAAAGGACGGGCATGACACTATTTAGCTGAGGAACGACCTCCTGACACTCTTCAAATAAATGCAGGCTTGTTATAGAGAGCGGGCGGCAGCTGCTGCCTCTGAGTCTGGCAGGAGCGAGCAGAACGGCCCGGCGGTGCCCGCGCGAGGCAGCCCCTGCGTGTGCGCCTGTGTGCATCCGCGTGTGTCCGTGTGTCTGTCTTCTTTGTGTGTCGGTGCGCCTGTCTCTATGGGCGCACGTCTGACGGTGTCTGTTGGTGACTGCATGTCTGACGGCGTCTGTCTGCCTTTACGTGTTTCTGTCTGCCTTTGTGTTTCTGTCTGCCTTTGTGTTTCTGTGTGCTTGAATGTGTCCTTCTTGACGTGTGTCTGTGTGTCTGTGTCTGGCTTTGTGTGCGTGTGTGTGTGAATGTGAGAGCTGCCCGGACCCATCAAAGGAGCTTCTCTGCATCCCTGGAGCTGGTCACTGTCCATTTCAATGAAATATCCACCACCTACCTTCCGGCACTGTGCTGGGTGCAGGGAGTGCCCCCAGAGTAAAGCCGAAGCCCTGACCCCTGGGGGGTGGGGGGTGGGGCGGAAAGCTCTCAGCACCCCTCGGATTCCGACCAGCAGGAAAGGGGTGTTGAATCCACCACACCGCAGCGATCGGTCACTGACTGGGCGTCTCTGGTGCTTCCTGTGGCTGCTTCACAGTCTGATTTCTGCTCCTAGGAAGTGGGCACTATTATTATTCCCACTTGGCTTATGGGGAAGTTGAGGTGCAGAGAGGAGACTCCCTTGCCCAATGTCACACAGCAAGCTGGTGGTGAGATGAGGGAGTTGGTCACACCCAGGAGGCTGGACTCTAGAATTCACGTTCTTTTTTATTCACACTCAAGATCTTTATGGATTGGCAGTAAGAGCAACCACTTGGGAGAATTTTTTCCCCCAAATTTCCAAATATCTCTTTGTTTGGAAGGAGAGTTAAAAAAAATAACCTTGAACTGGCCCCTAAAGTTACACACAATTGCCCCAAGGGCTGCATGGGTGCCCACTGCCCACAGACGGAAGATCCCCCCTTCTGTGGGTGCCTGTGGGGCTGCGGCATCCGGGGAAAGAGTCGCCCCTTACTATAGCCCAGGCAGCATCGCGGGGGGAGTGCCGTGTGGGAGAAGTCAAGGTGGCCTTTGGAGAGGGGGGGCCCAGTCCTGAGCAGGTGCTTAGGCCGGTGGGTTTAATCAGGTGGGGGCGGAAGGGAATTTCCACTCACAAGACTATGAGCAAAGGGCCTGGCTCACAGTGCCATCTGAAGATGACCTGTATGCAGTTTCCCGGGCTACTGGTTGAAGAGGCAGCTTCCTGGCCCCACCGAGGCCTACAGAAACACTCTCCAAAGGGGTCCCCAGGAATCTGTATTGTAACAAAGGCTACGCTCCCTTATATTTCAGAACCACAGACATTTGGGGTGCTGAGGAAACCTGGGGGAGGTTAGGTAGTGCCAGATCACAGATGGCCTTAGTGGTATGCTACGTTTAGATTTTGTCCTGAGAGCCATAGGGAGCCATCCAAGGTGTTTGAATAAGGGAGGGACCTGGCTTATTTCTCTGCTGGTGCAGGGAAGGCTGGCTGGAAGGAAATAAGGCAGCAGGCAGGGAGAACCGCTGTGGGACAAGGGTGCAACAATTCACGTGTGAAATAATAGGGCCTGAACTTGGACGGAAAAGTCTAGCAAGGAGGCAGAAAGTCGTTGTGCAGGGCATCTGTGGCGTTGGAGAAACTGTGAATGGTCTTGCCTTGTATGGAGGTCAGGGATGGGGGACACATGTCTTGATCTTCCAACACAGGGCCTTCTTCCAAGTTTAGATCCTTACATTGCATTTCACCCAACCAGAGAAGGCTTCCTGGAGGCGGTGATGCTACCTCCAGATCTCAGCGAGGGATAAACCCAAAGAGAAAAGAAAAGGGATTTAAGGAGAAATGGTCCAGTGTTCAAAGCCACTCCCTCCCAAGGCGCTTCTTGCATCCAAGGCACTGGGAACTTCTCCACCGAGTTTCAGAGAGCCCTCCTGGGTGTGTGTCTTCCATCAAGACGTGGAGAAAGTTGATTAGTGTGGGCGTCAGCCAGGACTGGCGTTTCTAATTAACACGCAGGCAGGGAGAATGCCTCTTCTTCCAGAGTCTGTATTCAGCTGATTGAATATCAGGGCTCGGGCTAAACTATGAATCGTGTGTCAAAAATAAAGCCTGCGCTCTCCTCTTGTTAAAGGGGCAGCGTCCCCATTTCCAGCCCTCTGCCTCCCGGGCAGCTGGCGCGCTGCTTAGAGCCCCGGTGCAGGGACTGGGGGCTCCAGGTAGGGATGAGGAGGGAGAGGCACTTGGGGTGTGGGGGGACAGCGGGCTCGGAGCGGGAAAAGAGCGGAGGAAGGTGGAGGAGAGCCCCAGGTGGGTTTTCGGGGGCTGCCGGGTTCAGGAGGAGAAGGAAGGGAAACAGGCCATAAAAAGAAAGGCGGCTTTTGCTGTGGCGGGAGAGAGAGAGGGGGGCGAGCAAACACAGGTTCATTAATCTGTAGTTCGTCTGCCTTTTCTGTTAGGAGGATGAACTTGATGAGTTAATTAAGTCGCAGTCTGTAAAACCAGTTTATTTGCATAGCAAACTCCTGGGCCAGTGTGCTGTGAGTTGAGTGTGTACGAGCAGACAATTCGGGGGAAATTACAGCCTCATTAGTATGCTAATCTGGTTGCAGGCCTGGAACGGAGTTTTGGGTTGGTGGTGCTCGGGGGTGGTGGGTGTTCGGTTGCTTAGCAACCTTTTTCTCCAGGTAACCCTTCTCTGGCTTGCCCTTGATATCCCCCAAAGGGTTGAATGTGGAAGAGGAGGTAAGGGGGGGGGAGCATTCTGTTGTCACAGAACAGTGAGCAAAATAAAAGGCAAACACACACACGCATTCACACACACACCGACATTATGCCGGGTGTCTTTACAAACAGGCTTGGGGAGGGGGCAGGGAAGGCGGTGTGGGGTGCAGCAGACAGACGCCGATATGCAAATGCCGCGTGTGGTCTGTGGAAATAGACACAGGGGTAACACCCTCCTACGCGCACATGCACACACACACTCGCGTGCGCAGTCTTTGCCAATAACACAATACATACAAATGCATTAAACACAGTGTGCGATATTTGGATTATGCAAATGATAAATACTAATCAACTATGAAATGCACACGCACACACACATGCCTGCAGCAGCCAGAAAAGCAAGCCAGAGCTACCCATGGCAACGTGGTAGCCATAAAAATATTTTATGCGAAAAAGTAAGAAACAGCGTAAGATGTGTAAGAAGTGTAGCGTTTATGTAAATTAGAACCAACGCGCTAGCCTCTCAATTGTTGACTGGGCGAATGCCCTGTGGTACCGGCACCGAGTGGAGCAGTACTCAGCAATAAACAGGAACGGACGGCTGATTCAGGCTCAGTACAGAGGAATCTCAGAAGCCTCCTGCCAGGTAAAGGCAGCCAGACACAAGAGGCTGCGTCTGGTGGGGTCCCGTTCATGCACAAGTCGACAACAGGGAAAACTCATCTATCTATAGGGCCAGAAAGCTGCGGGCAGGGGAGGGAAAGTTGTCTCCAAGGAGGTATAAGGAAACTTTCTCTAGCGTGATGGCAAAGTTCTACCTTCAGGTCACATTGTTTGATACATACATGTATGCATACATTATACGTGCATGGGTAAATGTATACATTTATCAAAAGTTACCAAATTGGATACTTAAAACAGGGTACGTGATTTTACTAAGTGTAAATTAGCTTCAGTAAAGTTTATTTAAAACCAGATTTCATTGGGGCACCTGGGTGGCACAGTCGGTTAAACGTCCGACTCTTGGCTTTGGCTCAGGTCATGGTCTTGGGGTCGTGAGATCGAACTCTATGTCGGGCTCCGGGCTCAGCATGGAGTCTGCTTGGGATTCTTTCCCCCTCTGCCTGCACCCTCTCTCTTAAAACAAACAAACAAACAAACAAACAAAATCTTTAAAAACTCCCAAACCCAAGATGTTATTGCAAATAATAAAATATAAAACAAAAAGGATACCTGAAATTTTTATTTTTAAAGGTTTTATTTTTAAGATTTTACTTATTTATCACAGAGAGAGAGACACAGAGTGAGAGAGAGAGAAAGCATGAGCAGGGCGAGGGGCAGAGGGAGCAGCAGACTCCCCACTGAGCGGGGAGCCTGATGAGGGTCTCAATACCAGGACTCCGGGATCATGACCTGAGCCGAAGGCAGACGCTTAACCGACTGAGCCACCTAGGTGCCCCTAAAGATTTTATTTTATTTTATTTTATTATTATTTTTTAAAGATTTTTATTTATTTATTTATTTGACAGAGAGATCAGATCACAAGTAGGCAGAGAGGCAGGCAGAGAGAGGAGGAAGCAGGCTCCCCGCCCAGCAGGGAGCCCGATGCGGGCCTCGATCCCAGGACCCTGAGTTCATGACCTGAGCCGAAGGCAGAGGCTGTAACCCACTGAGCCACCCAGGCGCCCTAAAGATTTTATTTTTAAGTAATCTCTACACCCACTGTAGAGGCTTGAACTCTTAACCCTGAGATCAAGAGTCGCACGTTCTGCCGACTGAGTCAGCCGGGTGCCCACCACTTAAAAATTTTAATGACTGTCTTTGTATTTATGCCTCAATGTCTCTATCTGTCTGTTTCCATGTGTGTACGTGTCCTCTATCCACTAGACATTGATAGAGGAGTAGGTCCCTGCAGGGGGAGGAAAAGGAAATCGTGAATGGGCGATCGCGGTAGATTGGATCATCGTTCCCAATGCCTCACTCCCTCTTGGTATAAAATTATACTTTTCCACCTTCGTCATGTCTTCAGTGTGGTGGGGTGAACTTCCCTGCCCCTTGAGTTTGGGCATGTGACTTGACCCATGGAACGTTAAATGTTGTAATACAAGCAAAGGCTTTAAATGTGTCCGTGGGGTCTGCCCTCCTCCTGTCTTGCACTTTCATGATCTGCTGTGATAAATTCATGCCCTGGCAGCTGCTGGGCCCACGGAGCAGACCCACACCCTTCAGGGAGACTGGAGCCCACCTGCTCCCGGTGGGCTCAGCCTTGATCAACCAAACCACAACCAACCTGCAGGCCCAAGTGTGTGAGAAAATTGTAAATTTGTTGCTGTGGACCTCTGGGATTATGAGGTTTTTGTTACACAGCATTATTGCAGCCGTAACTGACAAACACAGGGACAGAGGGAAACATAATAATAAAATAAAAAGCAAAAGGGGAGCCTGGCCTAAAGAAATGGTGATAACATACCGTATGGATTGAGAATAATCAACTTGATTTCAGCCCTTGAGGTTAAGAACAAACCGACCCACCGGTTCACTGGGCACCTTCCCCGCTCGGCAGAGCAACTGGCCCCAGATTCTGTCTTTCCTCATCCTGAACTGGGGAAATCTGCCCTTTCTGCTTGCATCCTAGGGTACCTAATCTTATTGTCTCTAGCATGAGGGGAGGAATGAACTTGCCTATGTCTATCTGTCTGTCGGATCCACCCCACAACGCCCTAGGCATCTCCTTAAAACCACATTCCTTTGACCCCCAGGGTCTGATATGCTGTTCTGACGGTGGATCCTGTTTAACCTTTCAAGATGTAGATCAAAGAGGCACCCAGGAACTGTTACAGTCACCTTCCCCAGGTGCCACACACTGTGCTCAGTATTTCATATCATCCCGCTTTATCCTCTAAAGAACCTTGTGAGCCGGGTGGTTATTGCTGTCCCCACTTCACGGATGGGAAACGGAGGCCGGAGCAGGGTCATCATTTGCCCTGGATCACACATCCGACAGGCCACGGAAATCTATGAATCTGACCCGCACTTCTAGGTCCAAAATTAAAGAACTTTGCTTCTAGATGCCTTTTAGGATTTTCTTTTTTGTGGGGTGTTCCCGCCCTGCCAAGATGGCAGCAGGATTCAGGGAGACCTTTCTGTGATGGAAACCTTAATGTGCTTGAACCTGAGAACGTCACCTTGGGGAAGGGCTTTGTCCCTTAAGAAATGATAAATATTTCATTTTCCCCTCTTCCCTCCCTCCTTGTCAGTCGCGAGATGGAGTTATCGACGGGAACCGGGGTGATGGACAGATTGGCGGGGTTCTGTATTGATGAGTTAATAGATTGTTGGCTTTTTTTTTTTCATTCTCTGAAAAAAAGAAGTCTTGACAGCTGTTTTCACTGTTGTGGGGGTGGGTGGGGGCCACCGCAGAAGGCGATGGAAAGCAAGGCCTGGGTCAGGGTGGCACCCGTCAGACAGTCACGTCAGCTTGACCTTCAACGTTTCTCCTGCATCTGACCAGCTCCCCCGCTCCGCACAGCTGCCCCTGGTCGGATGCCCCATCATCTGTGGGCTGCTCCCTGCCGCAGTCTCCTCCCTGGCCTCCCTGCTTATCCTGGCTCCCCAGTGCCTTCAACACCCAGCAGCAAGAGCTGTCCCAAAGCATGAGCCAGATCCTGTCATTCCCCGGCCCCAAACCCTCAGATCACCCCCATCATAGCTGAGTCCCCAAGTCCTAACTGTGGGGCCCAGTTTCCTCCCTCCTTACCCCTCCCTGCGTCTGTCCTTGCCCTCGCTCTGCTCTGACTACAGCCTCCTTGCTGTTCCTCAAACTCCCCAGCCATGGGCTCCTCTTGGGGTGTCTGCACCTGCTGCCCCTGGTCCCGTTTGCTCTTCTTGCAGCTGCCCACCTGACTCTCACCTTCCCCTCCTCCAGCTAAAGGTAACCTGCACAGCCTTGCCTGACCGCCCCGTGTCGACATCCCCTTTCCCCAAACAGTTTTATTTTTCTTCATGGTACTTATAACGTCTTGACATTATCCGTACAGTTATTGATTTGTTCATTGTCTGTTTCTCTCCATAGAACAGAAGCTCCGTGAGGGCAGAGCCTTTGAATGGCATGTTCACGGCGGTGTTTTTATTACCTAGAATGGCATCAATACATTACAGCCCACGGGCAAAGTCAGCTTGCAGCCTGTTTTTATAAATAAAGTTTTATTGGAACACAGCCATGCCTATTCATCTCTGGCTGTCTATGGCTGCCTTTGCTCTATGGCTGCAGAGTTCAGCAGAGATAGGTAGGGTGTGCAAAGTCAAAAATATTTACTATCTGGCCCTTTGCAGAAGAAGTTTGCAGTCCCTGACCTAGAACACTTGCTGACACACAGCAAGTGTTCAAAATTTATTTGTGGGATGAACGAATATATGAATGAATGAATGAATGAATGAATGAATGAATGAATGAATGAATATGAGACCTAAGACTTTTAAGGATCAGACTCTGACCAACGGGTTAAGTAACTGGGCATTAGAGCCATTTGTAATCCTTGCCCTGTGGGAAACAGATCCCCTGTATCCTCCTTCCTAACGGTCTCCCATGTCCTCCAGGACTCTCTGGGTTGCAAGTTAACAGGAACTCCAACGTGATTGACTTGATATGGAAAAGGTAATTTGTTTCCTTGTAGACTGGAAAGTTGAAGATAAACTGCTTCAGGCAAAGTTGGATCCAGGGACTCATCTTCCAAGTTTCAAGTCCAGAGAAAGGGAGAGCCTCTACTTCTCCTTGGATAAGTTGATTACTTTCAGGGTCCATTTTCTTATCTGTAAAATGGGGGGTGGGGATATGGTCCCTCCCTCATAAGGTAGCTGCATGGTGGAAATGAGTCAATCCAAGTCAGGTATTGGGAGAAAAGAAATGTCCCTGGAACCTAATCCCCGGAACCTGTAAATACGTTAATTTACGTGGCTGAAGGGGCTTTGCAGATGTGGTTAAGGATCTTGAGATGAAGAAATTATCCTGGATTATCCAGGTGGGCCCAGTGTAAAGATGAGAGTCCTTGTAAGAGGGAGGCTGGAGGATCAGAATCAGAGAGGGGGACGTGAGGATGGAAGCAGAGGTCAGAGAGAGAGAGAGAGAGAGAGAGAGACAGGAGGGAAAGCTGTTGGCTGTCTACAAGAAGGAGGGGGCTCTAAGCCAAGGAAAGCAGGTGGCCCCTAGAAGCTAGGAGGAAAGGTAAGGAACAGATTCTGCCCTACAGCCCCCAGAATAAACGTAGCTCAGCCGACACCTTGACTTCACCCCGTGGGACCCATGGCATATTTCTGACCTCCAGAATGATAAGATAATCATTTTTGTGTTGTTTTACAACAGCCCCAGGAAACTCACACACCAGGTAAAGCTCTTACTGCCGTGCCTGGCATGTAGTAAGCCCGTGGTCGGTGTGAATCGCTACTCTCATCGGTCGAATATGACGTTTTCCCCCACTTTTGCCACTGGGCTCTGTGGCTCAGCCCGGCTATTTTAGATAAAGCCCCCAGGGTAATTCCCAGTCCCTGAAGCTGTGTGAAGCCCCCGGCCGGAGCCAGGATTAGGGTCGGCTTCCAGGAGCCTTATCTGGGACCCACAGCTGACCCAGATCAGCTCGGGCTCTGAAAGCTACCTCCTGCCTCCCCAGCCAGCCAGCTCTCCTCTGACCAGGCGCCTCTGTCACTTTGTCCCCACCCTCCCACACTGTCCCACCCCCCCGCAAATCCCCTCCCTGCTAAGTTATTTTTAAGCCACGCCCCTTCCCACTCGCTGTTTGATCTTCAACCTGGTACTCCCTGAAAGCACTTGGTGGCAGGGGCCCAATAAATTCGCCAGGTCTTTTGTCACCATCTGTCCCTTGGCTCATTGAGGTCAGCAGCAGGATCCCAGGCCGGCTGAAGGTATAATCTCTGATTCCCCCAAGCAGAAGCTTTCAGGGCTCCCACTTCCCTATGGTGGAATGTTCTCTCAAAACAGTGCACAGAGACCATCCTTCCCCTGCTACTGGGGGGGCGCCTGGCAGGGGATGTTGTTTCTGTATATGTTTATTCATTTATCTCACACTCACTCCTGTGACATTTCCTTCATGCCAGGCACTGTGTCTCAAGTGATATCCATGTATTAACATTTAATTTTCACAGCAACACTGTGGATGGGTGTGGTGATCCTCTCCATTTTCAGGTGGGCACAGATAGGTTCGGTAACTTGCCCAAGGTCACACAGCGGGTTCAGAGGGCAGAGCTGGCCCTTGAACCCAGGCAGGATGTGTGCTTAACTATTACCCTCCATGTCTCTCATTCAAGAGTAACAAGTTCTTCTCCGGCCTTCTGTCTACCCTGCCTGGTACTCTTTGGGTTTCCATAATCCCCCAGGCAGGGCCCAGCTGCCCAGAACTTGCCCGCTGCTCTCCAACCTCGTCCCTGTTACTGTCACTGGAGTTTTGCAACCTGCCACGGATAGGCTGGTCTTCCCGGTGGCCCTGGGGAGCAGGGGTTGTGCTCATGATTTCCCTGCCACAGACGAGGAAGCCAAGGTTCAGAGAGGTGGGGCCACTTCTTGTCCAAGGTCACCCCGCTGGGAAGTGACCGAGTCAGGACTGGAATGCTGGTGTTGTCGCTCGGAAGCCTGGACCTGGGCTCTGGTGTCCCCCCTGTACTCAGAGAGGGTCACTGTGTTTGCTTCTGAGGGCTTCATGACAAAGCACCACAAACTGGGTGGCTTAGAACCCCAGAAACTTATCGCCTCCGTTCAGGAGGTTGGCAGGCAAAACTGAGGTGCCAGCAAGGTCCTACTCTGTCTGCCACCTGCACAGGAGAACACTTCGTGGCTCCCCCTGCATCTGCTGGCCGCCTCGCCAGACCAGAAATGCTGTGAGGGCAGGGGTCGCCCCTCCCCAGCGCCTGGCACCGGGCCTGGCATTCAGTAGGCACTCATCAACGCTCGAATGAATGAAAGAATACATGAATGAAGGGCCCCCTCCCCACCCCAGCCAGTCCACCAGCCTTCCCAGGACCAGAAGGTGAACTGATTTATCAGGAGTCTTGAACCTGTAGTGGGGCCCTTCAGCATGTCAGGGGCCCCGTGCTCAGCGGTCAGCCCTGCAGTGGTGAAATTATTAAACCCCATTCTGAATTGGATTCTAACTCTGTGAACCCTGTCACTAGAGTGTCAGAAGACACAAGACCCCCTCCCTCCCTTCTTTCTTTCCTTCTTCCAGATTCAGAGACTTTCTGATCTTTCTGAGCAAGTTAGGGGGTAGGGACTGATGGCCAAGGGACTTGGCTAGTTCCCAGCTGCCCACCCACCCATCTAGTCACAGACAGGAAGGAGCCTGGGGCAGGGCTGGGGGCTCTCGGATCTCCCCATCTTGGACTTTCCACCTGATCCTCCCTTCCTCGCCTCCTCTTCAATCTCCTCTGCACAGCAGCCAGGCATGGTTCCTGCCCACAGAAGCCAAAGGTTGGCAGAGGGGAAACTGAGGCAGTGAGTAACTCTGTCTTTGCAGAGGGTCCCGAACACTTGGGGAAGTCAGGACAAGAAGCACCAGCTCCCTCTTCTGGATCTCTTTTGCCCAAGCTCTTCTCCCTAAAGCCCTCACCCCGGAATTGGAGAGATGCCTTCCCTTGCTCTTCCTGCCGAGCAAGGATGGCCTGGGGGCTCTGCAGGGCTGGGGGTGGGCTGGGGGCAACCGTAGAATGGACTCTAGAACAGCGGGGACGCTGGCACCGGGGAGGAGGCAAGACCTTGGTCATGAACTCAGTAGGTCTGATCTCAGTTCTTGCTCTGACTGGCTGGTGACCTCGGGCTTTCCTCTCGTTGGGACTCAGTTTCCCTGTCTGCAAATAGGGAGGCTGAATAGACACCGTGGGAGGTAGAAGTGGGGGAGTTACAGATCGACACCTCCCTCCTGTCTCCCTAGCGGGCTCTCCCTCCAAGAGCTGGACTACTGTTTATTTCCTGAGGTGCTAAGGGCCCAGGAGCCCCAGAGAGAGCCCCCCCCCAACCTGGGGCTGGGAGGAGGCCTTCCCGAACCACAGAGAGGAGGAGCATTCCTCCTTCACCAGGACCACCTCGATTTGCATCCTAAAGCCCAGCCTCCCTGGATGGAGCTGAGCAGGGGTGAAGGGGTTAATAGACCCAACTGGCCCCCTTTCCCCAGAGGCCCCCCACCTCCAGGTGGGGCCGCGCTGACAAGCGGAATGAGTTAGGAGGGCTCCATCTGGTCTCCAGTGGGCCTTGCCTGCAGGACTTAGAGTGACTGACAGGTCACAGCGGGCCTGGCTGAGGGACACAGCACGGACAGAGGCGGGCTGGGGGTGGGGGTGGGGGTGG
>LNAC01000338.1:1298676-1356290 GCA_002007465.1 Ailurus styani
CTTCTGGTTTCTTCTGAGGACCTCCAGTGCCTGGCTCCAGTGAGGCCATCTTCTTCTGTCTCTCCTGATCGGGTGGAGGCAGCTTCCAGCTCTTGCTAAATCTCTGGGGTCTCGTCACTGTCCCTGTGGGACATCAGCTTCCTCAGCACCTTGCATCCTTCCTACCGTTGTGAACACTTCATGTGGCTTCTTCTTCTTCTTCTTTTCTTTTTTTTAAGATTTTATTTATTTGACACAGAGAGAGAGAGAGATCACAAGTAGGCAGAGAGGCAGGCAGAGAGAGAGGAGGAAGCAGGCTCCCCGCCCAGCATGGAGCCCAATGCGGGCCTTGATCCCAGGACCCTCAGATCATGACCTGACCCGAAGGCAGAGGCTTTAACCCACTGAGCCACGCAGGCACCCTTCAAGTGGCTTCTGATGCCCGTGCGGGACCCTAACAGAGACGCAGGGGGAGGGGCGCCTCCCACCGCTGGTGGGCCCCTGGAGTGGCTTCACAGAGGCTCTTCTCTCCAAGCTGAGGGCTGCCCAACCTTCGCCGGTGAGGTTTGTATTTGGAGCTTCCCCTGAGCCCAGCCTCGGGCAGTGTGGGAGTTCAGCGGCTTCACTGGTCTCCGCCCACCAGCGTCCCCCGACACTTTAGCTGCGACAACCCAAAATATCCTCAGACATTGCCAAATGCCCCTCTTCGGGCCAAACTGCCTCCGCGGAGAGCCCCTTCCTAATATCTACAGGGAACATCCAAACAAGTGGTTCCCGATCCTGGCTATGCCCAAGAATTACCCCAAAAGGGGCAACTTTAATGCGGAGGAGCCCTGGGCACTGGGGGGGGGGTGGTGTTAAAATTTCCCCAGTGATTCTGATGTCCCAGCAAGGTCGAGAGGCGCTTGGCCGGCCAGTGAAATACCACATCTACCTCGATTGTTTTCTGGTTCACAGAGAAGGAAGCAGAAGCTTGCACAGCCCAAGTGTTGCTTGCACTTAAAGTCTCCCACCAAGCGACAGGAGCTGTACCAACCAGGTATGGCCGAAATGCCTTCGTTCAACCAAATACCAAATCTAAAGGGAAAAAAAAATGCATGCTCTGTGCATAGACACATGCATGAACTCACACCAGACAAAATAGCAACCATTACGTTGCAGGCGGCGCCAGCCCTTTCTTAATACAGATGACAGGGACCCCAAGGGGGGCTTTCTCTCCCCCGGCAATGTCTCCATTTCCTCCAACCCATTTCATGCTCTGGAATAGCATCTGTGTCCTGCTTTCTCTCCTGGGATGATCGCAGAGTGCCAGTGGTCTGGAGGTATTGTGAGCCCGTGCAGCTGCGACGTGGATGGTGCACGGGGGTTGTCGTGATCCCCCACGTCCTCAGGTCTTGTCATCAGCCAGCCAGCCAGCCAGCTCCGAGCGGGGACTCCCGCTCCGCCCTTCCTCCCACGGGGCTTAAATCCAGGCTTCTTGGTGCATCTGGAAGTTTCCTGGCTTTGAGTCAATTGTTACTGTTTCTTGGCCATGGGCGTGTGTATTTTCTCAGGGCACAGAAGTTCTAAAATCAGCTAATAAGGTCATTTTGTTTCTTTGAATGGTTCCTCATCACGTACTTTTCCTGAAAGTCTTCCTGGGCTGGTTTAGGTCAAGAGGCAGCAAACAGGCACAGGCGTCTGGGCTGGCCACCTGTTTTTGTAAATAAAGCTTTATTGGCACACAGCCACGCCCACTTGGTTACATACTGCCTATGACTGCATTGCAGCTCCAAGATCAGAGCTGAGGAGTTGCGGTGGAGACTGTCTCACCTGCACAGCCAAAAACATTTATGGTCTGCTCCTTTGTGGAAAAGTTTTATAGACCACTGTTTTAAGATGGTGACTAGGGGCGCAGAGGAGGTTTTTCCTTGGGAATCCTGGGTGCTGCTCCCGGACCCATCAAGTCACTGGGAAGCCTTGGGCAAGTCATGCTTATTCTCTGAGGCTCAGTTTGCCTGTTTGTGAACGAAGAATATTTATTCTTGTTGATTCGGTCTCCAAATTGTATCCCAAATCAAATATTTCTCTCTATCCCACTGCCCCTGTCTGGGTCTGAGTGATGGTCTTTTCTCACCAGTAGGAAGGCAGCAGTCTTCCCACTGGCTTCCCTGCTCCCACCTTTAGTTCCCCCAGTGCTCCCCACCCCCCCACACACACTGCCAGAGGGATTTCTGTAAATTATCAACCAGATCACACCACTCCCAGCTCAAACCCTCCACATTCTACCTGCTTCCCACGGCTTCCAAAGACCTGCTAGGTTGATTCCCTGCTGCCTCTCCACCCTTAACTCCTACCACCCACACCCCTTTGCTCACGATGTGCCAGCTGACACTCAAACCCGCAACATCATTCCCACCCCAGGGCCTTTGCACGTGCTGTTCCCTCTGCCTGGATTGCTCTTCTCCCATCCACATGTACCGTCAATCCATTCAGGTCTCTGTTCAAATGTTGCCTGCTTTCTTAGAGATACTTTTCCTAATCAGCTTCTAAAATAATATTTATTTATCTATTTGTTTGTGTATTGCCTGTCTCCCCCCAACTGGACTGTAAACTCCATGAGGGCAGAGACTGTGTCTGTCCAGAAAGATGATCACCAAATCCTCAGAATGGAGAACAGGTGTGCTCAAAAAATAGTTGTGGGAATGAATGAAGGAATACTTATCCTGCAAGGGTTGCCAGGAGGATGCAGGTAACACACGTAAAATGTTTAGCAGCCTACTTGGCACATAGTAGGTGTGCAGTGGAAGATGACTCTCAATTAGTAACAATGTCACCGAGATGGAGAGCTTGTCCAGCCCCTCCCCTGCATCTCCTTGGGTGGCCCTCCCCTCCCTCCCCTCCACAGCAAGAAGGCCTGGAGGATTTTCAGGTCCTCTGCCTTCCCTTTTCCCTGGATCGCTGCTTCCCGGAGGCTCAGTCCGAGGGGTTCCCAACCCTGCTTCTCTCCCTCTCACCTCCTCCTCTCCCTGTCAGGTGTTTTGCTCATCTTGGGTTCTAATTGAGATGGCAAATTCCAGGGACAGGGCTCGCAGCCAACTCTGCTATCCTCCCCTGCCAGGAGCGGGAGGAAGAAAACAAAACCCCAGCAACGTGGCCAGCGAACCCCTCTCTATCCACCAGGAAAGGAGCCTCCCGCCTGGCCCCGTTGGTCCATCCCATGGAGGCGGGAGCCCAGGTTGGCTGAAGGCGCAAGTCCCAGCCTTCTCTCAGCTCCCGGCCAAAAAGCACCCGACGTCCCCCTGCCACCCCCACGGCGGCTGCGCCAAGCGAAGGGGGCAGTTTTCTGCTAAATGGAGACCAGGTGGTTCCTAAGGCAATTAGAAGCCCCTGAGCTGGCAGCGGGCGTTGATGTGTGGGAGTGCCTGCTTCCTGGTTCTCTCTTCCCTGGCTTTATTTGTTTGCTTTGGATTAGAAAGGCTTGTGCAAAACCGAGCTCTCATTTCTGTCCTGTTTCCACTCCCCCCAGGCTGGGAAAGAGCTGATATTTGCTGACACCATCTCTCCTGAACTTGAGAGGACTCCCACACCCAAGCAGCTCCTCCATAAAATGGGGGACCAATTCCTGACTTTTGCGATCGTCATGAACACATTTCATAAAGGTGACTTCTTAGGCACTTGTGTTTGAGGGACTTATGCAACAAGGATCTGGGGTGGGCTGTCCTGGGGGGAGGGAGCAGTGGATGCAGAGATGAACGGGCTTCTGATGTAGGAATGCTCATGGTGCGTTTGAAGTTTGGGGGATGCAGCCCAAACCCACGGATTTTACAGTGAGAGATCGCAAACGCGCATTTGGGAAGAAACGAAGGGCTAGGGAGGGTAGAATTTTTCTGGGAGTTTGCACAATAGCCATCTAGTAAAATGCTTTCTGATTAATTTAGCTAGAGTGAGTTTCTGTTGCTTCTGACCAAACCCCTGGTAGGTCCATCAGTTATTTATGCTATTCTTCAATTATTTAAATCATCCATCCATCCATCCATCCACCCATCCCCCATCCATTAAATCATTCATCCATTTATTCCTTCAACAAACACTCTACTATTTACATGCCAGGCTCTATGGTAGGTCCAGAGGAAAAGTCAGAGATAAGTTAAACAAGGCACATAGTAGGTGCTCAATAAATGTTAATGGATTTCATATGAGTGTTCCAAAGTCCCTATTGAACATTACTGACCACATGTGGGTTTTCAGAGGAAATCCAGTGGTAAACACCACGATTCCCTCCAAGGTACCTGGATGCAGGAGTAGGGAGAGGACAGACTTGGGAAAGAGACCATATAAATCAGTGCTCGTTTCCCTTCCGTTTATCCTGCTGTCTCATCGCTTCCCTTCTCTCCCACAGATCCTGGGGGCACTGATAAGCTAACAACCCTCACTTCCTCCATATTATTCTGTTGGAGCTTTAACCCGTCAGTGATCCAAACAGCCCTCTCTTCTTCCCATCCATGAGCTGGCTAAGAGCAACGTGCAGGACTCATGATCTCTGTGGCCGATGGGTGGAAAAAGCAGGGAAGTTTGCATCAGTGGCTTTTGTTCTCTTTCTTGGGAAGCCAAGATGGAATCCTACAGGAAGTAAGGGTAGTGCCTAAGCCTAGTTAGTCCTCAGCTGAGAATCAAGATTCCATCAGTCGGTTGGGGAAAACCACTGTTGCTTCTCCGCCTCTGCAGAGGGTGGGGCTCGCTCATCCCAAGACCCAGAGGTACCAAGCAACTGAAAGTCAGGGCTGGGATGTCCCTACAGGGACTGGCCCACTGGGTGGGCTAGGAGGTGAGCCCTGTGGCTCCAGAAGAGGGTTTTCACGACTGTGTGGGCAGGACCCTACCTGACCCTGAATCTCATGGGGAGAAAGTTATTCCTTTTTGCATCTTCTTTCAATCCTTTCCATTCTGCCATATAAAGCTCTCAGCTGGGTTGGACTGCGTCTTTTTTTTTTTTTTAAGATTTTATTTATTTATTTGACAGAGAGAACACAAGCAGGCAGAGAGGCAGGCAGAGAGAGAGGGGGAAGCAGGCTCCCCGCTGAGCAGGGAGCCCGCCGCGGGGCTCGATCCCAGGACCCTGAGATCATGACCTGAGCAGAAGGCAGAGGCTTAACTCACTGAGCCACCCAGGCGCCCCTGGACTGCATCTTTAACAGCACTCCGTAGTGGCCATCGTTCGCCAGTCTCCCCTTTCCACAAGAGAGAGCAGGCTCAGGCACCGACCCGTCAGCGGACTGCAAGGACTGGCTGGAATGTAGTAACGGTGCCTTCTCTTTGCGCTATTTTCCCGGTTAACTTCTCATTATGACATGTAAGTGATTTCCCATTTAAGCTCAGCATGTGAAGTTTTCTTCCCAAATAAATGTAAGTAAAAACAGAATCAATTGAAATGAACGTATTAAAATAATCGTGTTGGGCATGCTACTCAAGAATCAAGCTCGCGGCATGGCGACATTTGAACATGACTCAAGTATAGGAGGTAGAAACTCATAAATGTGAGGAGGAAAAGCTAAGATGCCTATAAGCAGCCACGATGTGTGGGGCACGCTTCTAAGGTTTTAGAGACCTGAAACGGAGGACTTCCTAACACCCCTACGAAGGGAGTTAAAATTTTAGCCCCATTTAACAGATGAGGAAACCGAGCCTCAGAGTGGTGAAGCAACTTGCTCCAACTCTCGCAGATAGCAAATGGCGGAGACAGGACTTGAACCCAGAGATGTGGGCTCTTAGGGACTGTGTCTGCAACCACCAGGCTATGCTTCTGGAAGAGGAAGGGATGACACTACGGAATAATATACTTTCCATATACTCTCTGCCCCATTTTCTCTAATTGGTTTGATCCAGAACCTTTGCCATTCAGGACTTAAAATAGCCATGACGCTGTTAAAACCCCAGCCTGATTGTGTCCAGCAAGATCCCATCTCGTCCCGCAGTGGGATTTTGGCGTCCATTGGTCCACACGGCTGGGCCACACGGCTGGGCCTTCTGTTCCGCCTTCGCTGTTCCCTTTTGCTAACCCCTGGGCGGGGCGCACTCTTGCCCAGACCCCTGAAGCCTGCAAACCCTGCTCCCCAGACGGCCTGCCCTCTGCCCCGGCCCCCCAGGAGCGGGGAGCGTGGGACGGTGGGCCAGGTCTGGGCCCCCCCGCTGCCCTCCTGCACTTCAGACCGGCCTCTTTGTCTCTCTACCCTTGGGACAAATGTCTCATTCCCCAGGGTGTCAAGGGGAAAATTAATCACCCGGGGGAGATCAGTCAGCCTGCTGACTTGGCAGGGGAAGACAAAGAGAAATAGGGTGTCTCGCGGATTGGTTGGGTCCCCCATTAAGAGGTGGAAAAATGCTTGCTTTGCGATTACAAATGGGCAACATTCGGGCCGGCGATTCCCGTCCCCGTCTCCTCGGGAAATTGCTGCTAATGCGGTTCTGGAGAAGGAGGCTGTCTCCTCTCCTGGTCGCTCGGGCACTGTCCTCCTGGCAGGTCAAATCCCGGCCCTCCACCTGCCTTCAGGATCGGTGCCTGGTTTCTTCCCAGGAGGACATCCTCCCTCTTGGCCTGGCCCGGTCCCTCCAGAAGTAGGGCTGCAGTCAACTCTGGCATCCTACGGCGGGGGTCTATAAAATCGAGTCTTGGACCACTGTGTGGGAGGTGTCACCCGTGGGGGTTAGGAGCAGGGACCCAGACTGGGTTAAGAGGACCCTGTGCGAGTTGCTTGATCTGTCTGCGTCTCAGCGTTGATGGGGCTAACGGAAGTCCCTACTCGTGCCCGTCTGGGCCTCTTGCCTCCCATCCTCCGTCTATTCCCTCCTGGATCTTTTGGAGCCCGGGCTCCTCTGTGTCAGCTGGGTTCCACCAATGGGAGTTGGGAGGAAGGGAAAAGCCAGGGTTCTTGTTCCTTTCTCTCCCCACCTTGGGGAGCCTCTGGGGTAGCAGCCTCCGGTCCTCCTGGGGGGTCCCCAGCTGTGATTCCAGCTTCCGTTTGAGGATTCCGTCAGAAGACTCCCACCCACGGGCTCGAGAAGCATCCCTTCATCCCTGTGCCCCTCCAGCCAGCCCAGGGGTAGAGATGCTGGCTTGTAACCAATTCCTGGCCTTCCCTTCCCCTTGTGTTCAGACTTAGAGAGGTGTCTGTTTACCTGCTCGGATCCTGATCGACACACTGTCTCACAGGGCTGCTACAGGGTCACAGTGAGTTTGTGCATGTAGAATGAGTAAAGTACCTTGAAAAGTGCCAGGCACAGAAGAGATGCCACAGAAGCTCTTGTTAAGTCAGATGAGAATTGCTGATGTATAATCACAGCAAGGTTGACATTTTGATCATTCCCAATGTACAGGTCAGCAAACTGAGGCTCAGAGAGGCTCAGGGACCTGCCAGCTCACACAGTTTATATGTCGCTGAGTCTGAATCTGAACCCAGGTCTGTTCCCCTGCATCCCTAAACTCGATTCCAGACGATACTACGACTCCTGAAGCCTTTCGTACCCCCTTATTCTGCATGGTGGCACTGCCGGGTAGATGTAATGGCTAGTCCCAGGTTACAGATGAGGGAACCCAGATCTACAGAGGTTTAGGAGCCCATATGTGCTGGAACCAGGACCAGAATGTGGGTTCTCCGACTCCACACTGCACCCTTCCCCTCCTTGGGCTTACTTTTGCTCTGCTGAAGAGTGCCTCTTCCTTCTTCCAAGAGCCAGTTGAAGCCTCCTCCCCCAGGAAGCCTTCCCTGATCCACAGCGGCCAGCTGCATGTCCCTTCAGAATGGGGTCATGCAACTAGCTCCACCATTGTTTTCAGGCTTCTGTGTTTCCAAGGAGCCTCATGTCATTGGGTTTCATGTAGGAGCATCTTGCGACCGTCTCCTTTAGTCTTTCCCTCGAATGTCTCACCTTCCACCTTCAGCTTCAACATTCAAATCACTGTGTCCACTCCGAGCGGAACCTCAGCAAGCCCCCTCTTCCATCTGGCCTACCTCAGACCTCTCTGATCACCTCCTGATGCCCTGGCTCTCCCAAGGTTCTCAGGGCACAAGAGTATCTGGAACAAGATGCCTGGAGCAGGGGTGGTACTGGGTCTCAAGGCTCGCCCCTGACAAGCTGTGTGACTCTGGGCAAGTGCTATACCTCTCTGTGCCTTGCCCACTTCTTCAGGAATAATAGTACCCCCTCCCAGGACTGTCGTGAGGTGTAAATGAGCTAGCACATGGGAAATGCTCTGTCCGTGCTCCGGGACTGGTGTGAGTTGGTAGAACCCTCTGCGTCTACTCTGTCTCTGGAAACCCAGAGACCCCTTCTTGCTAGGTCAGGGTCAGTGGGGTCTGACCTTCACCACGGTTCCCCTTGGCCTGAGTACAGAGCTGGGACTGGAGGTGTAAACCTTATACTCTAAGTCCTGACACTCAGGCTTTCATTCTTGCTCTGCCCATGGGCTATGTGACCTTGGACGAGTCACTGCTCACCTGTGGGTCTCAGTAGCCTCGACTTCAAGCTGGGTTGTCAAATCTCTGTCCTCTTCTGCCTCAGAGGGCTGTGGGAACAATGAGATGAGAGGACACATTCTAGGGACTGTTATTAGGAGCTTAAGCCATGACCCACAGGACAGCCATGAGGTAAGTACAACGCTCCCATTCTACAGGTTGGCAAACTGAGGCTCAGAACAGCTAAGAACTTTCACAAGGCTGAACATCTGGTTAACCACTGTGTGCCTGTAAGTAATATCATTGCCTCCATCTATCCTGCCTTCCTTACGTTTCTCCCCATCTCCCTGTCTCAATCTCTCTCTCTTTCTTAGGTGTGAAAGGTCAAAAACAGATAGATCAGTGATCTCAAGGGACTCCTGTTCTATGTCCTCTTTTCCTTTACTCCTCAATCCAGTTTTTGGAAACCATCTTCAAGAATATAAAGGATCAGGACACCTGGGTGCTTAATTGGTTGAGCATCCGACTCTTGATTTCGGCTCAGGTCATGATCTCAGGGTCGTGAGATTGAGCCCTATGTCGGGCTCTGTGCTGGACGTGGAGCCTGCTTAAGTTTCTCTCTCTCCCTCTCCCTCTGCCCCTCCCCACCCTGCTCACTTGTGTGTGCGTATGCTCTCTCTCTCTCTCAAAAAAAAAAAAAAAAAAAAAAAAAAAAAAAAGAATAGAAAGGATCAACCTAGCTAAAAATGGTCTAGGGCTGCTCTGTCCAATAGACTGTGGCTCCTTAATTTTAAATTAATTAAAATTAAATAGAATTCAAGATTCAGTTCCTTAGTTGCACGAGCCCCATTTCAAGTGTTCCAGAGCCACCTGTGCCCACGGCTGCCCCATTGAACAGCAGAGCTACCAAGCCTCTCATCAACACGGAAAACTCCCTGATAATGCTGACATTTTGGGCTGGATCATTCTTTGTCCTGTGGGCAGCATCCCTGACCTCTATCCGCCGATGCCAGTAACACTCCTCCCCAGCTGTGACAACCAGAGATGTCTCCTGTTGTGGCCACCTGTCCCCTGGGGGGAGGAGGGGGTCAAACTCGCCGCTGGCTGGGAGCCCTGGACATGGATGACTAAAATAACACCCCTTTCTTGCTCAGCACTAGGGGAAATGGTCATCCTGATGCAGCAAGAGAGACTGAAGTTTTAACAAAAAGAACTTCCTTGTTAAGAGGGTGATGACCACGTGGATCTGGGCCTCAGCTGTAGCTTTATTCAAGGCCCCACTCGCCACCTTCCTGCTGGGTTCCTTTAGGTAAGTCAGTTTACCTCTCTGGGTCTTTGTTCTCAGCTGGGGTATGAGGGTAATGATAACAGCTCCTGCTTCACCAGGCACTGGTGAAAATGAAATCAGATAATGCATTTAAAGTGTTTGGAACGTGGGAGGCACCCAGGGAAATGTGGCCTGTCCCCCACCCCCCCGACCGCTGCCCCCTTATTAGAACAATGGCTTCTCGGGCAGGCGGGAAATCCGCTGCCGCCGCTGCTCCCAGGAGGCAGGGGACAGGAGAGATGGCCCGCTGTGAGGCCCCTCAGCCTGGAACCAGCTACACTCTATCCCTGAGCTCCAGAGGGATGCCCCCGGGGGCCTCGCCCTCAGGGCGGGTCCGGCTGGATGGGGGCGGGCAACGGGTGACATTCCTGTAGGGACTCAAGGAAGGCGGGAGGCGGGGGGCCCATCCCTCCAGAAACATCCATCAGTGCAGAGGAAGAGGCCAGGCAGCTCAATACAGGAGGGGTTTGCGAGCGGGGAGCGAGGAAAATTGATGCCTGCAGGAGACAAAAGAGAGCCCGGAGAGTGGCCCCCAGGCCAGCTCCTTCCACAGGTGATAAGATTGATGCGCAGAGCAAGGAGGCAGCCTGAGTGATAGATAATTTCAAATCGGCGGTAAACACGGCTGCGGGGACTCGTAGCTTTTCTAACAAGTGTGACACCGGTGTGGAGGGGAGATGAGGTGACTGATTAGGAAACAAGACAGCCAGAGACCCCTCTGAGAGGCAGCCGGGCTTGGTGGGGCCGCCTCGAGAGAGAGAGAGGCGCGCGGGAAGGAAGCCGGAGGTGGACGGAGACGTGCGCGGGGAACCCGGTGCTCTGGCATCTCAGCCTCCGCTGTTCTCATTCATTCACTCAACCAGCATTTACTGACCACCTATTACGTGCCGCGCGCTGGGCCGGGCGCTGCGGGTCCAGCTGGGAGCAGGCCAGGCACAGTCCCTGTCCGCACAGGACTTCTGTTCCCGTGTGAGAGCGGGTCAATTTTTAGACGGTTGTGGCTTTTCTGAAGCACGTAGAGCAGGGCACGGGGAAGTGGGGAGACTCAGGGGCAGCCCCGCAGGGGGCACAGCACGGGGCTGGGATCTGAACTGTGGCAAGGAGCCCGTCATTCCAGGAGCAGGACTTTGAAGAGGAGGCTTCTGGTGGGCCCTGGGGTCTGTGCTTTCCTCCCTTCCTTCTTCTCCATTTCCCCACCCCAAACCTCATCGAGCGTGCTTTCTGGGCGATGTAAGTGAAAATAAACCCTCTCAAAAATGATACAGGTTTAGGGGCGCCTGGGTGGCTCAGTCAGTTAAGCATCAGACTCTTGATTTTGGCTCAGGTCATGATCTCAGTGTCAGGCTCTGAACTGGGCATGGAGCCTGCTTAAGATTCTCTCTCTCCTTGCCCTCTGCCCCTCCCCTGTTCCTCTCTGGAAAAACAAAACAAAACACACACACCATAGATTTATTTTATACTGTCCCTTTTATAGGCAGCAAAACTGAGGTTTAGAAGTGCTAAAAAGTGTTTGCTCAGCATGCACCAGGAGCTCAAGGTGAGCTAAACCAGATAGTTGGACTCCAGAGCTCAGAGAGGAGAGAAGCCAGGTGTCCAAAATTGGGGTGGGGGGGAATCATCTGAAGGGCTTCAGCCCTGGAGACGTTGCTGCACAAGAAGGGCAAGAACTGATCTTCCGCGAGCAGGTGCCATGTGGCAGACACCGTGCCACGCCGTCTGTCCATTGCAGGAGGAGCAAGAAGACACCCGGGGCCCCTGTGGGTCCAGTTACTCCCATTTTACAGATGGAGAATTTGAGGCTCTTGGAAGTTAAGTCTCTTGCTTGGGTCATTCAGCAGGATTTTTGGAAGAGGCTAATTTTGAACCCAAAGGTTCAAAACCAATTCAAACCCAAATTTCTAACTTGATCCAATTCTCTTCCCATTGTGTCCCAGCTCCCAGAATGGGGGCAACTTTCCTGAACTGACCGGTGAATATTACTGAGCCTGGAAGAAGCAAAGTCCCTTGTCATCCAGAGAGAAACAGCCTTACTAATGACTGCTATTAATAGCCACCATCCGGTGGGTACCTGCTTAACTCCAGAAGCTGTACTCTCCATTTAGTTGTCATGACAATCCGGTGAGGCAGCTGTTATCATGCCCACTTTACAGATGAAGGCGATGAGGCCCCTGAGGTTAAGCAATTTGCTTAACTGCACACATTGAGTTTGTGGCAGGGCCTCAGTTAGATTCTAATGACTCCAAAGCCCATGCCTTTCCAGGACTCTGGTATCAGTCAGCTAATGCTGTGTAACAAACTATCGCAAGATGTGGTGGGTTCAACACCTTATATCTCACTTTGCTGTGGGTGGCTGGGGTTTAGTTCGTTCCAGCTGGGCTTGCTCATGCTGCTGAGGGTTGGTTGGCTTAAGGGGACTCCACTAGTTTAGGTGTGGCTGGGGCACCTTGGCTAGGGACACCACATCCATGTATCTCTCACCTTCTTTCCATGGACCAGTGGGCATGTCCTTCTCATGGCAAAGGCAGCTGTGCAAGAGAGCAAGTGGAAACATGCAAGGCCTCTTCAGAGAGTGAAGGTAAGTGAGCCATCATGTAGCAAGTGGGCTTCCTGCTCCTTGGTGAGTTCTGGAAACTCAGCTGACTCTTTGTGGGCTGGCTTAGGACAGTAGGGCTAGAGACTGGGGGAGGGATCATGTGACCGGGCAGTTTGTGTGCGTGTGCATGTGTGTGTGTGTGTGTGTGTGTGTGTGTGTGTGTGCGTGTGTGCGTGTGCGCGCGTGCGCGTGCGTGTGCGTGTGCGCGTGCGTGTGCGTGTGCGTGTGTGCGTGCGTGTGTGCGTGTGTGCGTGTGTGTGTGTGTGTGTGTGTATTCTTATTGTCTGTCTCCTTCCATTTGTTTCTAAGAACCAGAGGACAGGGATTTCTGACATTTTGTTTATCGCTATAGCCTCAGTGCCNTGTGTGTGTGCGTGTGTGCGTGCGTGCGTGTGTGTGCGTGTGTGTGTGCGTGCGTGTGTGTGCGTGCGTGTGTGTGCGTGCGTGTGTGTGTGCGTGTGTGTGTGCGTGTGTGTGTGTGTGTGCGTGTGTGTGTGTGTGCGTGTGTGTGTGTATTCTTATTGTCTGTCTCCTTCCATTCGTTTCTAAGAACCAGAGGACAGGGATTTCTGACATTTTGTTTATCGCTATAGCCTCAGTGCCCAGAACAGTGCCTGGCTCATAGTAGAAGTTCAATAACTATTTGTTGAGTGAACGAATGAATGAGTGAGAGAGTGAATTAAATTCTCACACAGCCCACCAGGTAGGCACCATTATGAACCACATTTTGCAGATGAGGAAACAGGCTCAGAGAGTTCCTTGCCTGAGAAAGGTCTCTGGCTAGGAAATGGCAGGGAGTCTAATGCCACAGCCCAATGTTTTTCCTTTACTTTAAGTAGCCTTTAACTTCACAAGCAGCATGTCGCCTGGGACAGCAGGCAAAAGGCAAGAGAAAAACATCTCACAATTCCATACCATGTTTACTTTCCGAGAGTTCAGATTCAGCCTTATCTACATTCCTGTGCTTACCTGTTTTGTGGTTGAAATGACAGTGAGAGGCCTCCAGCCACTTTTCCAGGAAGACAGTTAGGAGTTTGGGGCCCAGAGGTTGGGTGATGCCCTTGACTGGGGTTTTCCTCCTCACTCTGCTCGCCCCAAGAAATAGTGAGCTGGATCTTCCCAGGTCCCTCCACAGGAGCAATACTTCAAGTTCTTTATAGTAGGCTCTCTGCCAGGTGCCAGGGGGTTTGGCTATGTCACGAAGGACGTCCCTGGAGTCTAGAGCAGCCCAGACACTGGATATTCGGGCCACTGTTGCTCGTCTGGACTCATGTAAGCATTTATACTGGGGTGCAGCTTCTGCACACAGAACTAGTGTCTGGTGAAGAGAATCCCCACATTTTATCACTTCCAACATCCTGGTGAAGGAACCATCTCCATTAGTGCATAAGATGAGCCGCTCTGGGCTCAGTTTCCCTCTCCCTACAATGGGAATAAAAGTACCACGTCAGAGGGCCATGGGCTAATGCTCAGAGGCCACCCAGCCGTATTAGTGCTTATTAGCCTCTGTCCTGGGCACTGAGCTGTGCGTTTCTCACTGAACCTGCACAGCAACTTTACAAGCCATGTGCTCTCCTTCTGCAGACAACACTCAATAAGACCAGGGCAATGCGTAATACTGCTGATGCATATGTCCCAAGTGCTCCCCCATGCCAGCTGTGCGGGGCTAAGTTATGTACAGGGATCAGTTCATTGAATCCTCCAACAACCCAATGCAGTGGGTGGTATTATTTCCATTTTACAAATGGAGAAACCGAGGCACGGGAAGTTTTGATTACTGGTCTAAGGCTGGGGTCGGTGTGCATGGCTCCTGGTTGTCCCTTGATGCTGTTGTACTCTTTTTAGGGGTACAGCCCTTGGGAGGGACTGATGGATCCTTTGCCTACTTGCCGGGACCCCCTGGAAGAGGAGGTTGGGAGAGAGCCCAGCCCATGCTGGCCCAGCCTCCCTCCCCGGGGCCCAGCCCCATGCCCTTGATGTCCTTGACCCCACGCAGCAAGGGGTCACCGTCTCATCTGTATGGCTCCCACAGAGAGCCAGGACAGCTCCCAATGCATCACCGGGTGGCAGTCACGCAGGAGCCTGTGTGTCATTTCCATCCATCTTTCTCCAACCGCTCCCTGTCAGGAAGCCAGGGAGGCCAGGCTGGTGGAGGGGAGGAAGAGAGAAAGATGGATGGGGTGGGGGTGGGGGTGGGANTACAGCAGGGGGGGCTCAGAGGTCTGGATGGGCACAGAGGGGGAGGGTACAGAGGGGGAGGAGGATGGGGAGAGGAAGAGGGGGAGAAAATAGGAGAAAGAAGGAAGACAGGGAGGAAAGGTCCCAGGGAAGGAAATTAGAAGTCGGGGGGAAGGGGAGGGAAGAAGGACTGAGTAAGAGAGAAGGCAGAGGGGTCCAAAAAAGGATTGGGGAGGGGGCCAGGGCGAGGAAGGGAATGAGGAGAAAGAAGGCCAGAAAGTGTGCAAGAGGGTATAGAAGCCTGGGAGGGGAGTTCTGGAAGGGGAGACCCGAGGGAGTGAGTGGAGAGGCAGGGAGGCGAGGAGGAGGGCTGGAGGGCTGCCAGTCCTTTTGTTGATTTGTTTTCTCAATCACAGAGGCCCTGCCTCCACTCAGGTGTGCACTGGTGCAAATGCTCAGTGCTAGTGTGGGCTGCGGGAGCAGGGGGCTCCCCGTGGATGCACCTTCAGTGCTCGGCCTGATTCACCCCAGACCCTAGAGGGGTCCCCAGCAAAGGAGAGAGACCTTCAGACCTCACAGGTTTTGGGCCCTCAGGAAGATGTTGACCCTGGGGAGGGGAGATTGTTGCTTTTTTTTTTTTTTAAAAAGATTTAATTTATTTATTTGACACAGAGATAGAGATAACAAGTAGGCAGAGAGGCAGGCAGAGAGAGAGGGGAAAGCAGGCTTTCTGCTGAGCGGAGAGCCCGACGCGGGCCTCAATCCCAGAATCCTGGGATCATGACCTGAGCTGAAGGCAGAGGCTTTAACCCACTGAGCCACCCAGGCGCCCGAGATTGTTGCTTTCAGGTGGAGTGACTGACACTCCCTTCCTCCCCTTTGCAGATCCTACCCATCCCCCAGCCTTTCCCCATTCAGGTCTCTTCTGATTCCTCACATTCAAGTGGAATCCTTCTTGCTCAGGATTTAGCACATAATTATGGAGAGTCTCAACCTGAAATGAACAGAGCGCCCAGGCAGGTAACATACATGGAGGTGGCCGGTCAGATTCCCTTGGGGCAATAGGGAATGGTGGGGACTGTGACAAACTGGAGAGAGTTTGAGAATATCGCAACAGGCGCCCAACAGTGTCCCAAGAGGAAATAGATGGCATTTTCAAGTTAGGATAACTCAACAGGGTTTATTTACAAGGGACAAATTACAAAGGTGTGGGGAGGGTGGAGAGGAACCAAAGGGATAGAGGAGAAACCTGATAGGAACAGTGAGGATCCATGACCACTTCTGGGCCAGGGGGATGAGCAGGGAGATTACAGAGGGCAGGGATGTATGGGGGAAGACTCCAGTCTCCTGCTGGTAACGCCCATTGACTGACTCCATCTGTAAACCAGAGGGAATGGAGCCCATTAATGAGTCCACATGGGTCAACTTCCAGGAACCAGGACAAGATAGAAAAAAAAAGTGAAGAATGGATCTGAGGGGACAAATAGAATATATCTGGGATAGCATGGCCTAGCGAAGGTGTTAAAATTTATTATATTTTAAACACTGTGTCATCTAAGCATAATCCAACATTCAGCCCTTGACCCACCAGTTCATTTTTTTTAATGGAGTTTTCATTCTCCCCTTATCCCTCCACCCCCACCCCATGAATTAGTCGCAGATCCTTGAAGGCAAAGGTTGAGTGTTGCTTTCTTTTTCTCTATCGATAGAATGGCTTACTGTGATAGGCACACAGTAGGTGCTTAAAAGACTGGATCCCTGGAATTGGGAGATCTAATAGCAGATTCCACGGAGTGATCTGAGGCCTTTGCACAACACCTGTAACTTAATACAAGTAGGAATTTAAATCTTATGTGCACGTAGGTGAGGACCACTCAGCAGCTGAGTGAGCCTAGCAACCGGCTAGCACTCATTTCATTGCCTCTGTTTCCTGCTCAGGGCATCTGGTTAGTGGGTGGAAACTTCCATTGTGAAAAATTACTCCAGGAAAAAAAGAAAAAAGCTAGCCTTGGGAACCGGCGAGATGGGTTTGCTGTGTAACAAGCTGCTCCCCAACATAGTGGCTTAATACAACACCAATTTTATTTAGCTCTTGATTCTGTAGGTTGGCTGGGATGGCTGGTTGGCTGCGGTAGCTTTTCTGGTTTGTTTTAGCTCAGCTGGGGCTGCGTGGTCTAGGATGGCCTCATTCATATGTCTGGGGGCCTGATAGGCTGTTTGATGCAAGGGACCTCAGCTAGGTGTCNAAAAGGGTGGTTTGCCTTTAAAAAAAAAAATTACTCCAGGAAAAAAAGAAAAAAGCTAGCCTTGGGAACCGGCGATATGGGTTTGCTGTGTAACAAGCTGCTCCCCAACATAGTGGCTTAATACAACACCAATTTTATTTAGCTCTTGATTCTGTAGGTTGGCTGGGATGGCTGGTTGGCTGCGGTAGCTTTTCTGGTTTGTTTTAGCTCAGCTGGGGCTGCGTGGTCTAGGATGGCCTCATTCATATGTCTGGGGGCCTGATAGGCTGTTTGATGCAAGGGACCTCAGCTAGGTGTCCCTCACTGCCCCACAGGGTCTCTCATTTCCTCGCAGTCCTGCTTGGGATTCTTTACATGGTGATCTCAGGATTCCAAAAAGCAGCACCATGAGGCAAGCCCTAATGTACGAGCTAATGTACTTTTAAGGTCCCATTGTACTGACTTTACTAAGGTCCCACTGGCCAAAGCAAGTCACACGGCCAAGTCTAGATTCAAGGGAGGGTCGGGAGAGATAGATCCCACCTCTTGGTGGGAGGGCAGCAACTGTGGCCGTTTTTGCAAATGACCATAAGGTATGACCAAATAAAAGAGGTGTAAACTTGGTTGCTCCAGTCACATGGGCCTTTCCTCAATTCCTCTAAGCATATTAAGCTGTTTCTTGCCTCAGGGCCTTTGCTCCTGCTGTTCCCCTGCCTCTGAATGCTCTTCCCGTGGTTTTTGAAAAAGTTGATTGATTCTCATTTTTTTCAGTTGAAATGTCAGCTTCTCAGGGAGTTCTCCCTGATCTCTCTCTCTAACTAAGCTTCTTTTATTAGTATCACTCAAAGCATCTTGTCCCGTTCTCATCGGAAGTACTTTTCTGTAATGATTTCTTTATCACCTATCTCCCCCGACCCCAACTTACCGTCAATTCTGTGAGGTTAGAGATTGTCTAGCTTAGTTGCCACAACGCCTTGTGCATAGTAGGTGCTCAGTAAATGTCTGCCGAGTGAAAGTAATGATTTGTAACAAGAAAAATAGCTTTATAAATAATATTGTTATTATATTTATGGATCGTTATGGATATAAAAGAAAGCAATGAAATTTGGTTATTCTCAATTGCTTTTTCTGGAAGAACTAGGCTACAGTGTAAGGGATACAGGTTTGGGAGGTGGAGAACCTATACGGTCAACAGGGACATTTGGGTTGAAAATAGTATTTGCCACAATGTTGGGGTGCGCTGAGTATTCTCTTCTCTCTGCCGGCCCAAACTTGGTTGGGTGATCAGCCAGTGGAGAGTGGGGCAGGGGAAAATGGGGGAGGACTTGAGGGGAAGTATGGAGACCTCACAGGTTAAGAGCATACGTCTTAGAGAGGGAGCCCCAGTTCTGCCACTTTCTAGCTGTGTGTCCGTGGGCTGTGACTTAACCTCTCTCAGCCTCCTTCCCTCATAGGTAAGGCAGGTGTATTAACAAACCTCCTAAGACCAGGATGAAGCTTAAGGAGACAGTGCATGTGATATGGGCATAGAGAACGAGCTTGGTCACTATCAGGAGCATGTCCGCCCTGGTTTTGCAGTCAGAAGATGCTGCGTTCTTCATTCAGGAGGGAGAGAGGTACCTCCCCCATCATGGATGGGCTTCTACATCCCAAAGCTAAGGCATGTTTGGCGCTGCGGAGCTGGAGCAATTTGTCTGCTTTGTCTCTGCTCAGTGGATGTCCCAGAGAGAATGGAGGCAACCAGAAACCCCAACTTTTGTTCCCTTCTCCACCTTGCTCTGTGCTGGTGACCATTCAACAGGAGATCATTCCTAGGAAAGTTCCTCAGTCCTCCAGGAGCACACGTGGCCTTGATCTCCATGCAGCAGCCTTGGGAAAACGTCCCAGAGACAAAGCTCTGGAATCAGAATTATGTAAGTCTCCACTCCCCTCCCAGGTCTCAGAAATCCCAGGGGCAAGCGGGGCAAGGGATGGGGCCACTTTTCGGAGCAGGATCTTCCCAGGGGGTGGGGGAGGTGTTAGGTGATAGAGTACTGGATTGTGAGCTTTTTGTTTCCCAGGTAAATTTGGGGAATTATAGATAACACTGCGTGAACATCTTTGTGCATCTATCTTTTGGCTTCTGAGGAATTGTTTTTCTTAGAACGAATTTGCAAAGGAGGGTTTAATGCATGGGGGGCGGTGTTAGTTGTTACCTGTTGACCTATTCATTCTCTACCTTCCTTTACCACGCTCTGTGCCTTGGGAGGCTGACCCCTGCTGAACTGATTTCCTAGGCTCCCTTACTTTTTGTTTTCTACTGGGCTTGGCCAATGGAAGGCTCCAGCAGGGAACCGGATGAAGGAGACAGAGGTTGGTGTATTTCTTCTCACTCCCTCCTTGCTTCTGTGCTGTGTCTTGGATCATAGTTGTCCCTCCAGACTACAGGTCCCATGATCCCTCCTCAAGCCCTCTCTGAGCTTGCCTCGCATTATTTCCTTCTCTTCAGCCCTGAGGGAGGGACAGTGCGTCACTGTTGCTAGTCTCTGGGTCCCTCAACCTCTCTTGTTGGTTCTCTTTATCCTCCTCACATCTCCATAAGCAGCCTTTTCATTAGAGTCTTTTAATTTGAATGTTCTTGGGAAGAATTCTATTTTTTAAAAAAGATTTTTTTATTTATTTGAGAGAGAGAGAGAACATGAGAGGGGAGAAGGTCAGAGGGAGAAGCAGACTCCCCATGGAGCTGGGAGCCTGAAGAGGGACTTGATCCTGGGACTCCAGGATCATGACCTGAGCCAAAGGCAGTCGCTTAACCAACTGAGCCGCCCAGGTGCCCTAAGAATTCTATTGTTAAAAAAGATTTTATTTATCTTAGAGAGAGAGAGAAAGAGTGTGAGCGGGGGGAGGAGCAGACAAGGAGATAGCGGGAGGGGGAAAGAACCCCAAGCAGACTCTGAGCTAAGCACAGAGCCCGATGCAGGACTCAATCCCATGACCCTGAGACCATGATGTGAGCTGAAACCAAGAGTCAGATGCTCAACCAAACCAGCCATCCAGGTGTCCTGGGAAGAATTCTATTTTTTAAGATCCTGACTGATAAACGGTTTACTACATTCAATGACATAAATATTTCCATGATTGTTGCTGCAGTTGGATTTCTACAAGCCTATACCAATTGATCCTGCTGTAAATGAAGCTTGCTTGCACCTTTGCCAACAACATTGCGAACATTGGTGGTTATGATTTTTTGAAAACCGTGAGAGTTGTAAATGCCATCTCAAAGTTCTAATTGCCCTTCCTTGATGATTAGTAAGACTGGACCAGTGGTTCTCAAATGGTGATAATTTGGGCCCCAGGAGACATTTGGCAATATCCAGAGACATTTTTGCTTGTCTCCAAAACAGGGAGGCTTGGTGCCACTGGAATCTAGTGGGTAGAGCCCAGGTATGCTGTTAACTATTCTACAACTCATAGTACAGCCTACCACAGCAACAAAAAAGCGAGCTGGATCAAAATGTGCCAAGATTGAGAAACCATGGGCTACACATTGCTCACAGACAACGTGCCAGGTCATTTGTCTTTTCTTTGTTGGAATCATCTGTTTGCATCCTTTGGCCAATGGCCTGGGATTTGGCAAATCCAAGCTCCAGGCCCAGCTCGACCATTCACTTGTCTTGTGATCCTGGCTGATGTTCCTCATCAGCTCAGAAAGGACTTCTCTCCTTGTCCTGTGTCTCTTTTGAGTTTTGGTGACAGCCAAATGACAACAGGGAGGAATGGGTTTGGAAGATTATGAAATGCATTATGAATCAACCCAACCTATACTTTCTGAGAACCTACTATGTGTTGGGGTTCAGATCAATAATTCTGGAAAATTCTTGGAAAAGTGTCACAGATATACATGTAATCCAGGACGGGTTTCTGGACACATGGCCAAAGGCTGTTCTCCATGACAAGGATCCTCAGAGTAGGCTGGGAAGGCTTCCTGAAGGAGGAGCAAGTCATACTTGGCCTTGGGCTACATAACATAGTGGTTAGATTTGCAGAAGTCAGACTTTCGGGGGTCAAATCCTGGTACTACCCTGAGTAGCTATGTTGCTTTGGTCAAGTGATTTCATTTCCCTGGGCTTCAGTTCACACCTCTGTATAATAGTTAGTCCCTGATTCCATTATGTATTACCATAAGAGAAACCACCCCCAAATTTAGTGACTTTGAATAATGATTTCTTATTTTTCACAGTGCTGTAGAATAGCCAGCTCGGCGGGGCAATGTGACATCCGCTAGGATCACTTTCATGGGGCGTTTGTGTGGCAGCTGGACCAGGTAGGAAGGTCCAAGAAGACTTCACTTACATGCCTGGTGTGCTAGGGCCCCTTCCTGTGACCTCTGGCTCATCGTGGCTGGCTTGGGCTTCCTCACAACACGGTGGTCTCAGAGGGGGTCAGACTTCTTCTCACATGGAATCTGGCTTCAAAGAGGAAGCGTAGAAAGCTCCAACTCTTCTTAAGACCTGGGCTTGAAAATCTTAGAACATCCTTTCCATTGTATTCAATGAATCCCCTGGGTGGCTCAGTCAGTTACACATCTGCCTTCAGCTCAGGTCATGATCTTGGGGTCCTGAGATCAAGCCCCACATCCGGCTCCCTGCTCCCTTTCCCTCACCCCCTCCCTCTTCCCCCATTCATCCCTCTCCCTCTGCCCCCACTTCCTGCTCGTGCTCTCTCTCTCTCGCTCTATCTCAAATAAATAAATAAAATCTTAAAAAAACAAAAGACCTGGGCTTCAAAATCTCAGAACATCCTTTCTGTTGCATTCAATGAATCAGAGCAAGTCTGAAGGCAAGACTGGGAAGGAGACTCCTTACCTCCTGATGGGAGGGCAATGTGGGCGTATAGGGAGGGAAGGGATTGGTGGTGGCCATCTTTGGAAATGATCTACCACAGGGCCTGGCTCTTAGAACTGTTGTCAGGACTGAGGCTGTGATCCATGTGAGGTACATGGCTAAGTTTGGAACCATCAGTCATTTGTTCCTGGAGGGGTATTAGATGTGGTACAGCTAGTAAGTTGGTCCTATGTAGGTAAGGCTCTTGGTTTGGATGGGACCTTCCCCAGCTTCCCTGTCTCCATATGTCCCCTGAGCCACATGACACTTAGGCCTTCAGAGGTAGCAATACTAGTCATGCCAGTTGTTACAGAAGCTTTCTGTGTACAAATGCTTTATGTATGTTAGTATACTTAGCCCTCTGAGGTAGGTACCATTATTATACCCTCTTTACAGACAAGGAAACTGAGTCACCAAGAGACTAAGCGATTTGTCTAAGTTTACACAGCAAGAAAAGGGCAGATCCAGGATTTGAACCTAGGCAGGCTGGTTCTGTAGTCTGTGCTCAACCACGGTATTAATTATCTGTTTCTGGGTAACAGACTCTGCAAACTGCATGGCTTGACGCAGCGAACATTTATTACCCTGCGATTTCTGAGGGTCAGGAAATTGGGATTGGGCTTAGCTGGGGAGTTTCTGGCTGAGGGACCCTTGCAGGCGGCAATCAAGATGCTTTCCCGAGTCACGGTCACAAGGCTTGACGGGGAAGGCTCCCCTTCTAAGCTCACTCCCGGGGCTACAGGGAGGGCTCAGGTTCTCTCTGGCTGTTGGCTGGAGACATTAGCTTCTTGTCACGTGGAACCCTCCACAGGGGTGTTCAAAATATGGAAGCCTGATACCTCCAAAGTGAGGAATCAAGAGAAGGAGCAGTCGGAAGTCACGGTCTTTTCCCAATCTGACCTTGGAAATGGCATCTCATTTGCCAATTCTGTTCATTACAAATGAGTCACTAGGTTCAGCCCACTCTCCAGGGGTGGGAACCGCACAAACCATGATCACCAGCAGGCAGGGAACATCAGGGCCCCCTCGGGGACAGCCACCTCGGAGACGGGCTCCCATAACCACTGTGCTCTAATCTTGCAACATCAAAGCCTCCCTCAATAATCAACGATGGTTGCTTACGTATCCTGGCTTTCCTTAGTATATCCTTTGAGTGTATTCTCAAAGGCCGGGGCGGATACCCAGCGTGTCCCACGGAGCCCCTCAAGCCAACGTCCTGTCCTCCAGCACATACTAAGCAAACATACTGCGGATTCAGGATGTGGGTGGATTGCTTGCTAGTGAGAATGTCCCTGAGCAGGGTGGGTGCAGTTAGAAAAATTAGTCACATTTGGGAAAAGAATTAAGCCTGTTGTTTTCATGGCACAAAACAACCAGATCTAAGGGCGAACAGAATCTCCTTGGTTTGTGGGGATGCACGGGCGGGCCGGGCTGGAATTCTCACCTGTTGATGGTCCGGCTGGCACGAATGCTCAGTGTGGGGAGGAAGGAGATTTTTATGTTTATCTGAAGGCTGAGAAACGTATGCTGAGCCCTGGTTGTTCAGAGGGCTCCTGTGCCTGCCTCCCGCTTCAGGATGGGTGCCCCGAGTCAGCCGCCGCTCATGGCAGATGTGGCCGCTGCCCGAGTTCCCGGACCTCTTGGATCCTAGGAGTCCGAGACTCCTCGTGGGGCTACCCGGACTGTGATGGAGAAAAGGACCTGTTTGTGTGGGGAGATGCACTGGGACGCGGGGGGAAGCCATTCCGGGGAGATATTCGCTAGAGGGTTGTTGCAAAGTCTCAGGAGCTTCGTGATCCAAACTTTTCTTACAAATGGGAGAAGGGTCTGGAAACGGTCTCTCTTCCCTACCGGCTAGGAATTTCTCCAGCCTCGAGGGAGGACAGGGGGAAGGAGGGGAGGGAACACCCCCAGCACAGCCTGCAGGTAATAATACTAGGCCACCAGCACCATCTAATGAACCCCAGCCACCCGTTGGGCATGTAATCCTCACAACCTTCCCCGGGAGTGACCGGCCTGGTTCTTAACCCCACCGACATCTGGGGAAACTGAGCTGGAGAGAAAGGGGAATGATTTGCTCAAAGTCACACAGCTTATAAGTGTCTGAGCAAGAATTTGAACGTGACCCATCTGCTTCCAGCGCCAACACTGTTAACCACTGAGCACGCTTGCTGGGTGGGTCTCATTCCTCTCTGGGCTGTGTTTTGGTGGCATTGGTAAATTTGCCTACAAAGCTCTCTTATTTTGCAGAAACATATACTCAGCCCTTGCTGCTTCTGCTATTGGCTGGGAGCTCCCACCGAACCCGCCACTTTTCCTGCCACAACTTTTAGAATCTTGCATCTCGGGTCTCCGGGTTCCAGGCTCTCTTCCCCATTCAGGGGTAAGGGACCCTGTTCTCAAGGTCAAGATCCTCAGCACGGAACAAGGCCAGGTACAGATGCCGTGCCGTGCAGATTCTCCATTTGGTGCTGGCAGAACATCATTCAAGGAATGAAAGGGAGACACTCTATCTTCTCTCTTGGGAAGGGGCGTTTTCATCCTTATGTTTGAACGTAGGTTTGTTTTCCGTGACACAGTCATCTCATGATGCCGTGAGGGAGGTCACCCTCCATCGGTCCCCAGTTTTGGGCTAAGCTCCTTGAGCCTTGCATCTCGCTCCCTCCTTCCAGCCCCATCTGGGATGCGGCTGCCCTGTCCACCTGTCACGCTGTGACTTCCCCACCTCGCTGTCTTCCGAGGTGGGCGGCGCAGACGCCAGTCACCCAGGTGAAGCGGAAGGAGGGACGGACTGGGTCTCGGAGGCTCACTGGGCTCCAGGGAGGGAGCTCACACCTCCCTCCCCAACTCCTGCCTGCTGGGCTGAGAACAGACCGGGGAAAAGGACTACGGAGGGGCCGAGAAGACTGTCAGAGACCAGACCCACGTGGTCTCAGCTCGAGCTTTCGGTGGAAGGTTGAAGATTTGCTGATGGGGGTGGGGGTCTGGGGGGAGACAGAGAGACACACACAAATGAGAGACAGCAGAGGAGATAAGCCACTGTGGATTTCTGTCTACACTAGAGTGGTAGTGTATGAAGGCAACAAAACCCGTGCATGCGTACACACACACACACACACACACACACACACACGCTCATTTTATCTCCTCTCCGGGATTGTAAGCTCCAGACACTCTCGGACATCGGATTGTACGTCTCTCACAGGGACCGCACTACAGAACCTTCGAAACCAAAATGGCCCCAGAGCATGTGGCATGGTGGCTTTTCCAACAGAACACAGACTTGTTTCCGGCGGGCTTGTCCCTGTAGACACTTCGTTGTGCCCTCCTCATCTGCGCTTGCCGGCCACTTCCCCTCTGTCACCAGCGACCCGAGGGGCAAAGTCGGATGGAAAGCTCACCCGGTTTGTGTGCCCCAGCCCCCCACCCAGAGACGCACAGGCACGCCCCCCAGCAGTGTCGGGACACGCATGCACACACGTGCACTCGCACGCACGGAGTACGCACACACGCCCAGACACAAGTCCCCCGGGAACGTACACCCAGACTCTGGTAAACAGAGTTGTGACACACAGAGACACAGGCTCCGCGTCCAGGTCTCTATACACACACCACACACGCACCCGCTACAAGCAATCCTCACATGACTAATCACTCCGCGCATGTGGGTACGTGTGTGTGTGTGTGTGTGTGTGTGTGTGTCCCAACACCCCTGGCAGGCACACGCCGGCCAGCCACCACTTGAATTAGCACCAAAGGATTATGGGACCCTGGGCCATTAATCTAGGTGACAAACAGGACTCAGAAGGCATATTTGCACCCCGAAATTGAAAAGATTAGGCCATATTTGTCAAGGATTGGTAGGGCTTTATCGCCTCCACGGCAGATGCTGTTAAATATTCATGAGCGGCGTAAGTGGGAGAAACCCTAGCTAGACCTGCCGACTTTCAGCTGTAGAGGGAGAGGAGGGGGAGATTTATCTGAACTCGGCAAGGGATGAAAGGTATGAGATCACGCACCCTGGCTTGCTGGGTGCAAGATGCTGGCCGTCCGTCGGGGGAGGGGGGCTCCCCGTGGCTTTGTGAGGCTGGGGGCTGGGCCAGGCCGGGCAGGGGTGGTGGGGACAGATGAGGACGTGGTTCTTCTCGGGGCTCTTATCTCACTGTGTTGTGGGTAACTGTCTACTCGCCTGCTGACCCCCAGGAGATGGGGATCTCCCCACGGGGGTGTCCTCATGACCTCTGAGGTTCCCGGCCTCCCTGATGACTTGGGGTCCAGTCCAACGCTCACCGGATGGTCAGCAGGCATTTAAGGGTGCAGCGAACGCCTTCTTAGCCTGGACGTGCGCCGTTGGAGGAGAGGAATGAGGGTCTCACTGCTGGGTCCTGGAGCTGGTTCTGAGACTATTCTAGAAGCCAGTCTGGGCTATATGTACACCTATGGGAATTGAGAGTCAGACCCTGGCCAAATCCTGGACCCTCTTGGTTGTGAGATTTGGAGCAGGCCGCTTAGTGTCCCCTGCCCCCCCGCCCTGTGTCAGTTTCCTCCTCTCAAAAGTAGACTTGATAACAAGAGTAGTCATGTCTCTTGGTTGCTAGAGGACTAAATCAAGCTATTGGAATGATGCCTGGCATACAGTAAGTACTCAATAAATGGAGGGAGACCATGATTTATGGAGGGCTCCTTCCGTGCCAGTCACTGTGCCCAGTGGGTTCAGTTACTAGTGGACCCAGGCATCAGGCAAAAATTAGATGATGTAGTTATGCTTTTCAGTAAGTTAGCTACTAGCCACATGTCATTGTTTAAGGTTAAATTAAGTAAAATTTAAATATTCAGTTCCTTAGTCACAGTGGCCACATCTCAAGTCCTAAAGAGCTCCACGTGGACACCATATGGGACAGGCGAGACACAGAACTTTTCCATCACTGCAGAAAGTTCCTGCAGCTCAGAAGGGTTAAGATTCCCTCGACCTGCCTGGCCCAGTTTGGCTGGATCGAATCTGAACCTTGGAGGATAAATATGTCAAATAAGTCTGACAAGCCCTGGGTCAAGCAAAGTGAAACCAAATTCTTTCCTGCAGGACGGATGAGCCTTTACGACATCCTGGGTCTTGTGAACAGAGTATATATGTATAATCCATGTGATAAGACCACAACGTTCTTTTTCTCTCCCTTAAAGCAACTCCCAGGAGTAGGGTTCCCTGGAATGTACTTTGGGAAAGAGTGATACCACTAATCTTCCACAAAGGGGCTGTGACTAAAATGGGTGAGTGTCTCCTGAGGGATTTTTGTGCTAGAATATGTCATTATGATTGGTGTGTGCGTGCATGTGTGCGTGTGTGTGTGTGTGCATCAGTCTTCCCTACTGGCGGGAGGCTGTAGGACTCTAAGTTACAGCTGCATCTTCGGAGCCCAGCACAGCACCAGGAACACAGAATGCCATTCATTCATTCATTCATTCATTCATTCATTCATTCATTCATACATTCCTTCATTCATTCATTCAATGAGCATTTAGTGCGTATCATAGCAGACAGTCAGGGCCCCATCCAGACCTACTGAACCTTTTTCTCTACTTGGGGAAGCATGTCTACTTTCCGCCTAACTGTTTTCTCCCCGGCCCAGGAGGAGGCTGGCAGGCAGCCCTAAACCAATGGCACAGAAGCACGCAGTCCTCTCCAACCCACAGGCGGGATTCACCCTGAGGCCTGTGCAGTCTGCGCTGTCTCCCCAGCACCCCGGGCTCTGAGCTCCAGTTGGGCCTGGTGTGAATGGCCTTGGTAACATCCTTGGCTACCTCCGTCTCGTCCCTTCTCACTTTCTTACTCCCCTTCCAGTTGGAACCCCTCCCAAATAAGACACCTTCTTTCGCGTCCCCTAACCCGGGGGGCCAGACCAGAACAGGTGCAACCCACACTTTTCTGCCATCCTGAAGTGAGGCCCTGAGGCGTCTGCTCAAATCCTGCTGTGTTTCCTCGCTTCTGTCAAGTCAAGCCCGTGCACCCGAGGCTGACCATCCCTCCAGCCGCGTCCCCCACCTACCCCGGCTCGGGTTGGAGTGTTTCCTACCTCTGAAGCATGCCTCCCCCACCTCTGATCATCGCCCAAACCTCCACGCCTGCCAAGTTGCTGTCCCTCACCAAGGACGACCTTAAAGGTCATTCACATTCCTCCGAGGGTGGTAAACACTGGTTCACCCCCAAACGCATGCCCACATCAGACCCTCGGAGGGGTGCAGGGCGGGGGATGTGGAGGCCCACATTGGCCTGGATGTGGGGCCTTGGGTTTGATTGGGAATTAAAAAGTTGCCCAGAGAAGAAATTACTAACGTTTAAGGACGAAGCCATTTCTCTCTGGGTGTCAGGGGGCATGCTGAGCCAGCAAAGCTCTCTGCTGAGAGCCTGAAGAAGGATCAGAGCCCCGGGGAACTTTAAGATAGCCCCAGGGGATGTTGCCCCAAAGCAAAGGTTTTGAACAGGAGAGACCCCCTAGGACCTCTGCCCTCACACGTTTTTAATGACAGGATATGCTACCCGTAACCGTGACTCATGACACCTTCACGGCCATCATTCCCCAAGGTATTGGGACCTATGGGACTCTCAAGGGTAAGGCTGAACATGCCAGTCCCATGTCAATGACCAGGAATGGCTGAGTCAATAGGAAAAAACAAAAACAAAAACAAAAACAAAAAAACCCGGTCAAGCATCTGGATGCTCGTCAGCATGAGGTCAAAACTTTGGGTCTCAGAATATCTGGATTTAGGACTGGGATTTGGCGGGTCCCAAGCAGGGGCTGGAGAACAAGAGGAGCAAAAAGCAAAAAGAAGGAAGAAACGAACCTGCGGGGTGCACAGAGGGCACACTGGTCGAGAGCTCGGGGTCTGGAGCCAGGCTGCCTGGGTTTGAATTGCAGCTCTGTATCCTGTAGCTGCGTGACCTTGACAAGGTGCCCTATCTTCGCGGATCTCCATTTCCTCTTCTGGAAAATGCAGGTGATGGTAGTACCTTCTTCATAGGGTTCTGGCGAAGATTAAATAAATTAACCCACATTTAGAACAATGGCTGGTGCATGTCAATAAACGGTAACGGTTACTATTATTTTCTGGGTATCTAATAGACACGATTATTCTCATTTAACCCTTTAATTCTAGGAAGGAGATGACCCAGTTTCACAGATGAGAAAACGGAGGCTTATGGAGGTTCTAACACACTGTCCCAAAGTCACACAGAGGGTAATTCGGCGTGCTGGCATTTAGACAACTGCAAACCCCTTGTTCTTTCCACTCCCTGGCTTGAGGCTTTTGGGGAGGGGCACGGCAAGCTGGTGGGAATATCCACAGAGGCCAGATGCACGTGGATCTTTCGGGGAAATCGTGAAGGTGTGAGAGGACAGAAATAGGCAAAGCAGACCATCCGCTGTAGATCTGTCTACACCTAGTGCAGAACCAGGGTTGGAAGGCCCCCACCCCTACCCCCATTTTGTCTCTTCCCGGGACTGTAAGCTCCAGACACTCTGTGGACATCGGATTGTACGTCTCTCACAGGGACAGCAGTACAGAACCTTCGAAACCAAAATGGCCCCAGAGTATGTGGGATGGTGGCTTTTCCAACAGAACACAGATGAGTTTCCTGCGGACTTGTCCCTGTAGACATTTCCTTGTGCCCTCCTCATCTGTGGTCGCCGCCCACCGCCTACAGGAGGGGAAAATCAGACTAAATATTTAACTGGTTGACCACCCCCCTCCCCAGATCTGCGTGGGAGGGAGGGGAAGATGGATGCCGAGGAGGAGGAGGAAGTAGAGCACGGTAAGAGGGCCCCCCCACCCTCCAGCCGTGGCCTTGCCAGCTCTACTCCACCCAGGGCCACCGGCCGCTGGCCCCCACAGGTGCAGTCCTGCCCCCACCCTGAGGCTGGTGGAGAGGAAAAGGAGCGTGCAGTAGGGGGGAAAGGCAATGCAGTGTGGCAGAGATGTGTATTCTCCTCGGTGACACAGTGAGCTCTCTTGCCGGCAAAATGTCCCTTGATCTATTTCCCCTGGTAGTGATTTCAACAACAGCAATAACAGAAATCCATCATTTCCGTAGCGGGGAATGGAGGACGGTGGGGGTTTGTTTTTCTTCTAGTGTGGACAGAAAGCTCTTTATTCTCTCCTTGTTTGGGAAGACTTCATGCCAGAGGAGCCCAGCCCGGGCCCTGGGAGGGGACGGGGTGGAGAGACAGCAAGAACAATTGAGCTCTGGCTGGGCAGCTGACCTTGGGCAAGCCACGTCCTCAGTTCGCTCTTCTCAGAAATGGGGAGAATCCCCCAGCAAAAGAGAGGGAGGCGGACAACACGAAGGCAGCCTTGGGAGTTGAGGATAATGGGCTGACTGTTACGGGTCATGAAAATAATGAGCTAATGCACGTATTTCAGCTAGCACAGTGCCTGGGTATGAGAATTACAGATCTCATGTTCTGCACACTTGCCTTGTGCTGGATGTTTTTACGTTCATGACCTTCTGGAACTTCCAGTTAGCCCTGCAGAGTAGGTCCCCTCCACGTCCATGTCCCACATAATAAGATGGAGGTTCAGAGAGGTTAGGTAACTTGTCCAAGATCACACAGCATGCAAATGGAGAGGGGAGCAGGGTGGGTAGAGAGAGCAGCTGGGCTGGGCTGTAGCTGTGATGGTGGCCTCAGCTCATCCTAGGGGGGCTCTGGAGTTGGGGTGGCCTTTCAGAGGTGTCCAAATGGAGGCCAAAAGGGCTGGACCTTTGCAGCCCTGCATCAACCAGTCATTGTTGCTCGGCGGTGGGGCTGGGGTAGGGTACGGCGCTGAACCCTGAGTGAGGTGCCTCCCTTCAGCCCGGGGCAGGTCCTGGGGAGGGCTGACAGCAGAGGAACCATCAGAAGCCACCACTCCAGCATCTGGGGAATGAGCGTCCGTCTGGAGTTTGGGTGGCACACCACGGCATCCACTACACTTTTCCTCAGTCTCTTCATCTGTAGAATGGGAATGATGGTACGTTTCTTTTCAGCCTGCCACCTGGAGTATTTCGATCAGATGACATGACAAAGATAATGACGACAGCACTGTTGTTTATTGACTGTGTTACAAGCCAGGCTGTGCTTAAAGACTTCCATGTGGTCCCCAGTGACACAGCGAGTTCATCTGGGCCTCATTCCAACCCTGGGAAGTGGGAGCCATAGTGATTCCTATCTTTCAGAGGAGGAACAGAGGCTTGGAGAGATGAAATAATTTGCCCGCGGTCTCTCAGCTAGCTACAAAGGGGTGCACTTGGGCTTCCAAGCCACACTGCCTTACCAGCACACTACCCTCCACCATCCCAGTAAAGCTGACTTGCGTTCAGAGGATGGCGCTATGCCGGTGTGAGAGGTTGGCCCACCTCCCTTTGGGAGTTTATGAATAATCCTGGACATGGTGTGTGCATGCACACTTCCGAATTAACCTGGCTCTCGCTCTTGGGAAACACCAGGGCCCCCCGGAGTTAGTAATGGGGCGACTAAGGCTCTCATTTCAAGAACCCAGCCAGGAAGAGAAGCCTGCTCCTGGCTTCCCCAGCTGAGACCATGTCTCTAGGTCTCAAGGCTGCAGAAGGCTGCAGCATAGAGCTGGGGAAGCCTGGCTCCATGGGCAGCAGTCTGAATGGGGACCCGCAGACCAGATTCACCTGCACCCTCGGGTTAGGGGTACCTGGGCTGCCCACCATAAGCATGGCTGGCCCTTTAAATCCGGCCCCTATCCACTGGTCCCCGAAGCCTGGGCTTTCTTACCAACCTCTGCCCCCAGCCATCTCTCCAGCGGGGGGCTGTGAAGGAGGCATTCCCTGCCCTGTAAATACAATCTCAGGTAGTTAAGTAAAAGGCAAGAAGTAGGGCTGCTGGCCAAGAGAAGTGGAAGAATTAGGAAACCCCTAGACCGGGAGTCAGCAAATTCAGCCCACAACCTTTTTTTATAAATAAAGTTTTATCGGAAGCCAGAGATGCCCCTTTATCTGTGTCTTTCAGGTCACAGCGGTGGAGCTGAGTAGGGGCAATGGAGACTGTAGGGCCTGGAAAGCCAAAAATATTTACTGTCTGGCCCTTTGCGGAGGAAGTTTGCTGATCCCTGGTCTAGCAGGAAAGCTATCTGAGGGCAGGGGCTGAGGCTGAGGCTCAAGTTTGGCTGGAGCAGGGGAGCAAGGAGCTTCTGTAGAGCTGAGGCTCTTGAGAACATGAGAAGCAAGGCCTGCACGTCCCTACAGGTAGGTCTTCGCCCAAACCAGACCCCTTGTCTTTTCTGTCCCCCCAGCCCACCCTTCCTCGCCTCCCAGAAACTCTCCCGGTCACCGTTGCGTTGTCAGGGTCTAGCCCAGCGTTTGACACCATAAAGATGACCTCACACACTGTTAGCAAATGAATGCATGAATGATTCTCCAACTCACCCTTCGACCTTGGGTGAGTGTCTCCCTCTCTGGGCCACAGTTTTCACATCTGTAGAATGACCCTGGTCAAGGTCTGTTCTCCAGGTCCTGCGTCTGTGAATGCTCTGAGTGGGGAGGGACACAAGCGGCTCAGGACTCAGGGTCTGCTTCAGGAACCAGGAGGAGCAGGCGGCTTGGCGCCCGGAGAGCCACAGAGACAGGAGAGGGGAGGTAAACCGGTGTGGACAGGAGTCAAGAGGGGCGGCAGGCAGGGCGGAGGGGAGAAGACAAAGGGGAAGGGTTCCGAGCAGGGAGGCAGATGGGAAGGAGTGGCCCCCGGGTGGGATCGCGGGGAGGCACCGGCCACAATCACAGACGCAGCAGTAGAGCGTGATGCTACAAGCACAATTCCAGCTTTCGGAGGAGAATGAGCCTGGGGAGCTAATGAGCTCAGGAGGTGCAAAGGACGCCTTCGCGTTAATTCCTGCTCCCTGGGAGCAGCCGGGAGAGGGAGAGGGGGCCGGGCCCAGGCTGGGCAGCTGGGCCCCACTCGGGGGGCTCGGCCAGCTGGTCAGCCGCCGGCTGGGGCTTCACGCCAGGCCCGCGGACGCTCGGCTGCCGCACGCCCTGCTGCCCCTGGTCTTGGGCGGGGAGAGGAGGGGTCATCCTGTGGCTCGGTCTCTGGAGCCAATGTGTGACAGTCGTGGGCTCCACTTGGATGGCCAATCCGTCCAGCGGATCCACGAGCGTGGGCTTGGACGACCGAGCGCGCATGTGAGTTTTTCTTTTTTCTTTTTAAGTGATTCTTGAATCTGAGTATAGTTGAGCAACTTTGAGCTTTTAAAAAATATTCCGATCTTCACCATGGTTGATGATTACAACACCCACCGTGTGGTCATAGTAATGGTTGTGACAATAGCCTCCTGTTCTCTGGTACTTCCTGGAGTCTCAGAGCTGCTCGACTTTATTGACCGGATACTTCTTGATTCTGGGGGTTCTGAACCCCTGGCCTCTCACAGGGTGTCCATGTTACTCCCCCCACCCCCAAATCCATGACAACAAAATGTCCCCGGAGATTGCCGAGCGTCCTCTGGGCCTGGGTGGGCGGGGACATGCCCCTGGCTCAGAACCACGGGTAACATCCTATTTTACAGATGTGCAGGCTGAGGCTTCAGAGCGCCGTGTCCCTCAAGGGACTGGGTATCGGACGTCAGTCTGTGGCCTCCTCCACCCTCCTCCAGCACCCAGCCGCCTACGAGGATTTGTTAGTTATTTTTCAGATATGGAGTTCCAATCTTTTTCTATGCATCTATTTACAAAGTCAGGATCATACCGAAAGTGCCATTATATAACCTGCTTTTCTCTGTTAACAACCTAGCACATACAAGGTTGGGTGAGAAAAGCGAGTTACCAACCAGTATATATAGCACGACACCCTTTGTGTAAACACACACACAGGCGCGCGCGCGCTCACACACACGTGGGGGGATTTAAATCTGCAAAGAAACTGTCTGGAAAGATATGCACACAATTGCGATCAACAGTCTCCTCTGAGATTGAAGAAACAGGAGCAGGGAACAGAGGGCTTTAAGTTTACATTACGCACTTCTGGACTCTGACTTTTTGCAGCAAGCATATCTTTCTTTTTAATTTTAAAGATTAATAAAATGACACAGAGACCCCTCTTGACAGTCAACAGACATCTAGAACATGAATTTTTAAATACCGCAAGATCGCCATTGCATGGATGTACTATCGTTAATCTCGCCATTTCCTCTGGTTGCAGGTTGAGGGGGTCTTCAGGTGTCCCAACTACACGATGCCACCAAGAACACCTCAAGCCTGGGGGGCAGATCCCTGGGGTTTCCGCTCGGCTCAGCCCCACAGAGAGCACCAAACAGCCTCACCTCCTTTAATCCTCTTAGCAACGCCTTGCGATGGACCTTATCATGGTCCGAATTGTGCAGTGTGGAACATGGGACACCAAGACGCCCAGTGACTTGCTCAAGGTCCCACAGGGAGGTAGCAAGGGTCAGAAAAGCGTTAAAGCAATACTAGTTCTCAGTGAAGACCTTCTCCCTGAAGTGAGTCAAGGGGCTGAAAGAGAAGAAGAGGTGATCATCTTCTGTGTGTTTGATTTTCCCAGTTACTGTGCGCCAAGTCACCTGGGGACCTGACAAAAAGCAGAGACCCTATAGAAGGCAGGAAGGCAGCAAGGAGGGAGGTGGCTGTGGCTCCAACAGGATGACACCAGGGATCCTTGTGGTGAATGTTCTGTCCCTTGACTGTGGTGGTGATAAAATTGCATAGAAGTAAATATATAGGCAACCGAGCAAAAATGAGAAACGAACAAGTAGAAAGTGAGACTGGTGAAATCCAGGGGCGCCTGGCGGGCTCAGTTGGTGGAGCGTGTGACTCTTGATCTTGGGGTCATGAGTTTGAGCCTCACGTTGGGTGTAGAGTTTACTTTAAAAAAAAAAAAGGAAAACACAAGACTGGTGATCTCTGAATAAGGTCGGTGGATCCATGTGCTGGCTGGGAATTGAACTGTGGTTCTCCAAGATGCCGCCCCTCGGGAAACCTGAATGAGGGGTGCACGGGATTGCCGCATGTTATTTCTACAACTCCTTGTGGATCTGACATAACTTAAAATAAAAAGCTAAAAAATAAATCCCCTTTCTGATTTAGGAGGTCTGGGATAAACTGAGACTCCGCATTCCTAAGAAACTCCCAAGGGGTGCTGCTGGCCACGACCAGAGTCTAACACTACTCTCCCTGGTATGGTGGCCTCTGGTCGGAGGTGGTGATCCAGCCTTTGAAATGTGATGGGTCTGGGTTAAGGGGCACAGTATATGTACAACACACAGTGGGCTTTGAAGACAGTAGGGAAAAGAGAATATGAAAAGAGAATGAAAAGTATTTCATTTGGAGCTTAAAGAGCTTCTTATATGTTGAAATAGTACTTTGGATACATTTTGTTAAATTAAATAGATGATTAAATTTAATTTTACCTATTCTTTTTGACTTTTTAAGAATGAGGCTACTGGGGCGCCTGGGTGGCTCAGTCTTTAAGCATCTGTCTTTGGCTCAAGTCATGATCTCAGGGTCCTGGGATCGAGCCCCATATAGGGCTCCCTGCTCAGCGGGAAGCCTGCTTCTCCCTCTCCTACTCCCCCTGCTTGTGTTTCCTCTCTTGCTGTGTCTCTGTCAAATAAAAAAAAAAAAATCTTAAAAAAAAAGGAATGAGGGTATTGGAAAATTTAAAATGACATTTGTGGATGGCATTCATTTTTCCTGGGCGGCTCTGGGCCAGTGTGCTGAGGAAGCTGGCCTCCAGAGAAGCCGTGATCCATCTGCTAGTCAGTCAACAAGCAGTCGCCGAACCTATACCGCGTGAGGAGGTGAGCCGAATGGCCCCGGACCATGACCTCACAGAGCTTGTGGTTTAGGGAGGAAGAACTGGGTGGCTGATTGTGTGAGGTCCTGAAAGCCAAGGGGCGGGGGTGTCCGGGAGGAAGCAAAGGCCAGCCACACATCAGAAGCTGTGTCATATGACAGCTGTCCTCAAGGGTTGGCAGCAGCCTGACGTGGTCAGAGGATGAGGCCGATCATTTTCTCTGGGCCGGCCACCGAGCTGTTGACCACATGCCGTATCAGTGAATGATCACCCGGGCAATGCCACGAGGCAGGGACTGCTGTGAGCCTCATGTTACAGCTGCAAGAGAGAGGCCCAGAGAGGTAACGTGACCTGCCTGAGATTGCACAGCCAGAGAGTGGCCGAAAGGGGATTTGAACCCAGCTCTGTCTGACTCCAGATGAGATGCCCATTTCCCTTGCTGGAGAGCAGCACTGTTGCATTGTCGTGTGCAAATCCATTGCTGGGGACCCTCTGCCACGCCAGCTCTCCAGCGAGTGGAAGTGGACTGCCTAGTCCCTCCTCCGCCAGGCAACTTGGCTGCCACCCTCCCCAGCTGGTGTCATTGGAAAATCTGATTCTTCCCCTCCTCTGTCTTCAGTACCATCATGACCCCTGTGGGTATGGGCTCTTGGAGCAGGGGTGTGACCGCCAACAGGGGGGTGGGGGGTGGGGAGGAGACACCCTTGTCTCTGTGGCCAGAGCAAAGTTAAAGCCCAAGGGAAGTCACTTCCATCCCCTCCCCCTTCTCCCCCCTCCACCCCCCCCCCAGTGGTCCCCGAGCCGCCCTCAGCTTCAGCGCAATTTAATGTCTCACCGAGCTGTCCCTATTTGACAAACAGGTGATTTTGCTAATGAGGAATAAATGAGATCCACAGGATGAGAGGGGGTGTGCGGCAGCTGGCGTGAGGGCAGGATGTGCCGAGTTTATTAAAATAATATGTGGCCACATGCTCGGTGCTCAGGGTCCAGGCTGGAGGAGCGCTTCGCTTTTTCTCTCCTCCACCTTCTGCTGCTCCCCCGCCGCGGCTCACCCCTGTCCCCTCCCAGCTCTCCGGAAGGTGCCCATGGCCAGTCAGGGCTGGCAGTGCCCCTGCAGACCCCAGCCCGGGTGCCCAGGCCTGCGGGAGGCAGGGGAGGGGGGCAGGGAGACGACGGGGCTGACAGATGACCAGGAGGGTGGGCGGGTGTGACCGCGCGGGGGGTCTGAGCGGGAGAGACGCGTCCAGCGGGAAGAGCGGGAGGGAGTGGACAGCAGAGCTGGCCTCCGGCCAGGGGTGTGGGCACGAGAGGGGGGGAGAGCTGCGGTGGATCATCGGAGGGGGAGAGACAGACAGACGGACAGAGAAGTCAAGGCCCAGGAAGACAGAGGGAGAGCCCCACGCAGAGACAAGGGAGAGGAGGCCCGGGGAGACTGGAACAGGGTGGGGGGGGAGGGGAGACATCGTCTCAGAGATGGACACACACAGAAGGAGGGAGACTAAAACCTGCAAGTCTCCTGAAGGCAGGGGTGGGGAAGGAGGGCCGGGAAATCTAGGAACTGAGAAGAGCAGAGCCTGGGGCTTGGGGGAGGGGGGAACGTGGGGGAGAGAACAGGGAGGAGGGGAGGGGAGTGCGGGGCCAAGGGGTGCAGGGGCTCAGAACTCTGGGTTCCCTGATGGCTCCCTGAGTGCCTGCCGCCTGGCGACCTGGGCTGCGCGTCCTCCCTCTCCGGGCCTCGGTTTCCCCAGCCTGCTCCACAGCGAGGGGTTGAACTTGATGCCCTGTACAGCCCTTCCCTGTGCTGCTGAGGAAGGGAAGGAGAGGGATGGGGGTGGGAGAGGAGGGGGCACAGACAGCCGTGACCTTTCCTATTCTAAGGCTGGGAGCAGAAAGGAGGACGGGAATGCCAGCCTCCCACGCCAGGGCCCGCTGAGGACAGCAACAGGACTGAGCGCAAGGTCTGGAGCCGAGGCAAAAAGGCAGCTTGAGGAGGAGGATGGGGACCCGAAGCTGGGACAGGCCCAGGCACGTCCCGTCTTTTCCATCCCCTTCCATCTTGCTCCTGTTGCTCCCTGGGCCTGCTCCACTCCCTCCGTGGGGCAAACTTTCCCTTCCCTTTCTGCCCAGGCCTCCTGGATCCAGGGCCAGCAAACCTCCTTCTGGGGCTGAGCACCATCTCCCGTCCCTCTCTCCTCTGAACCTGGGGAACAGTCAGAGGAAAAATAAGAGGGTGGGGCATCCCAGGAAGGCTTCCTGGAGGAGGTGAGGCCTTGGCTCCTATATTTCAGTCCAGTGCCACTTTCGGAGTTAGCGCCCTATCTGCCCGTGACCGCATTTACTTAACATCGTTCTTCAAATCCACTTACTCTTTGTACTTCAACAATTGCATTTAGGAAAAAATTGTGTGTGGCAGTGGCAAGTGGGAATCCAGTGCCACTTGATGGGCTCGTTAACATGTTTTTGCATAGGGACTGATTTTCCTGTGTGACTCATGGGTGTTAAGACATGTTGATCTGGGCACTAGGTGCAGGACAGGAGGGACAGGAGCCCTGGGGGGCCCCGGAGGGGGACGGGGGCCCAGGCAGGAGGGGGGACAGAGGGAGGGAGGCAAGCAGATCTGAGAGAGCTGTGAATGCCAGGGGAGAAGGAAGGCTGGGCTCCATGTGGGAGGCAATAGGGAGCCACAGCAGGTTTGGAGGGCACATTGAAGCATGTCCAGGGTGGCAGGGCCAGGGAAGCCTTGAGTTAACAGGAGGCATGGGGTGGAGGTGGGAGTCTCATGGGGGCCTGCCCTGCCCACCTGTCGGTCCTCTGTCCCTGCTGTCCCCGCTGTCACCATCCTCTCTGTTCCTGTCTCTGGCTGCTGCCCTGTCCTTTTCAAGTGTCATTCTGTCTGTCTTTTTGAATCTCTGTCATTTTCCCTGGGTTCTCGCCCATGCGGGGCCCCTCCTCCCCCAGGCAGGCTGTGTCCCCAGGACCCCAATTTGGCTGCTCGCTCCCTGCTGCCTCTCTCTCTCCAGATCACCCTTGATGAGCTTCGAGCCCAGGGCACAGCACACAGTAGGTCTTCAGGACTGGTTGGAGGAGTCATTGCCCTTTGCTGCTGCTGTGCGGGTTCAGCCCCCAAGACCCACGCCCCACCTGGTGTGGAGCAGGGAGAGGCCAGCACACTCCCGGCCCACCAGCCTCCCCCCTCTTCCTTTCCTGACAGTTTTCCTGTCGCAGGCTCTCTTCCTTCCCATCCATCATTTCCTCTGTTTCTGCTCCCTCCTCCAGTCCCACACCCCCGTCACTCTTGCTAAGGCTGAGCTGCCCCCCCACCTGCCTCCTCCCAGTCCCTCCCCCACCCCCAGTTCCACCAGCCCCAAAGCAAACAGCCCTGCTCCCAGGACTGCTGGATGAGCCCCCGGGATGGGGAGGGAGGCGTCAGAGACCTGAGATCCGTAATGATCGCAGGATCTGCTTAGAGCTCAGTTAATAGCCCAGAAGCCACACAAACACCGGCCTCAGCTGCCCCTCCTCTTCCTCACCTCCAGCCACACGCCTCAGGTTGTGGGGAAGGAGGAGAAGAGGCAGAATTTTCTCCTGACATGTCCCCTCCGAATTTCCCATCACAAGTGAGGACCCGATACTAGCCTTTAAGAACGATGCTCAAAGTTATACCACAATACTATATTGTAAGCCTTTATCTGTGTTTGGATGTTTAAAAAGCAATTTCTGAACCTCTAACACAGAATGATCCAAACCACAACACTACCAAACAAAACAAAACACCCATGCATGGAAAACAGACTGGAAAGAAATAAGCTTTAATATTAACGTGGCTGCCTTTGAGTGGTGGGCCTCTGGGTAAAACATATATATTTTTTCCTCCTTTTCTATATTTTCCAAATGTTTCTTAATGAGCATCTTTTAAGTTAATTCGTTGTTTTCAAGTGGCTGTGTTTGTCCAGGCATCTGTGTATGCATTTAACATATCATACACTGATTTAATGGTGCTTTTTGGAAAGTGCTTTATTTTCACATTTAAATTTTATTTATTTTTTGAGTAGATAATACATTCACAGGGCTTGTAATTCAAAAGGTACCAAAAAAGGTGTACAGTGGGACTGCCCCCTCTGTCCCCACCATCCCCGGCCACCTGGCTCCCATCATGGAGAGAAAAGGAAGCCCCGTCCTCATCTGTTCTTCCAGATACAGCATCATGTTAGAAACAGACATACATTTTTTTAAAAAAAGATTTTATTTATTTATTTGACAGAGAAAACGAGGGAACATGAGAGGGGAGGTCAGAGGGAGAAGCAGACTCCACATGGAACTGGGACCCCAATGCGGGACTTGATCCTGGGACTCTGGGATCATGACCTGAGCCAAAGGCAGTTGCTTAACCAACTGAGCCACCCAGGTGCCCAACAGACACACATTTTTAAGGAAAGAGATGATGGAGTGACCTCTTCAGCATCAGTTTTCCTTGGAATTTTCCCAGCCTGGGGGCAGGTGGCCTCTCTGATTCTAGAACAGAATGCTCTAGATTTTTTCCTCGCAGCCCTCTCAACCTCTCCTGCTGGCCAGGACCTAAAGAACCTCCTTTCCTTTTCAAACACTATTAGTGCTGATCACAAAAGCAATGCGTAGATGGAGGCGTTACAGAAATACGTACTATAGGACATTCCCCTACCCCAACCTCAGACATAACCGGTGGGGGTGCTTTTGGTGAACGTTTCTGCAGTGTTTTCTTTTTTGGGTGTCTATTCTTAAAAAGTGGGGTAGGACTGAGCAGCCTTGTAGCATTTTTCCAATTTTTCACTTAATTTATCTTCACGTAATTTATCCGCCCACGGCAGTACAGAGAAATAGTCCTCAAGAAGAATACCCATTTTCTGGAGGTGTTTTGGGGCAAGAGGAGGAAAATCCTTTGGGCTCTGATGTCACTTGTTTTCAAGGGGGCCGGGACTGGTGAAGTCTGGGTGGGGGGTGTCAGCCAAACCAGGGGGCCCAAGGTACCCGATGCTTTTGCCTGGAAGGAAGGAGATCCAGAAGTTCCTAGAGTGGAGCAGAAATGGTGAAGGGCTGCTTTGATCTAAGCGTGTCACCCACGGTCCAGTCTTGCGCTGGCTCAGTACTAGCTGGAGAAGGCCAAGATGAACATAGCCTTGGTGTGACTCGTGACGTGTCCCGCTCCCCATCTGCAGAATGGGAGGGTGGTGTGGAGGTTAGCATTATATGAGTGCTTGGGAGATGTCAGGTGCTGAGCCATGTTCTTTTCATTTGCTGATCTCAACTTAACCCCCACAGCAAGTCTGCATGGTAGGTGCGGCTATTATCCCCAATTATACAGAAGAGGAACCCAGTCTCAAAGAGAGGAGACTGTTTCCCTGAATTCACCCAAATGATAAGTGCAGGAGTTGGGATATGAACTCAGGGCTGTTGACTCCAGAGTCCAAGTTCTTGACCTTGCCTCTCTAAGGACCTGATGGTCTAAGAGTCCATGCATCATGCTGACTTTTCCATGAGGACAACCACAGGGGACTGGGAATGTGAGGGTGACTTCAGTGGGCTTGTGTTTGAGTTTCTCTACATGTGTGTTCCTTGTATTTCTTTATATTCCTCTGACACCCTTGAGGCCAATAGGACTGGGTTCATATCTTATTCATCCTTGCATCTCTAGCATCCTGGGCATTGTCCTGTATGCAGAAGCTCTCAAGGAATATTGGTTGAATGACTGTAAGTGGAAGTCATTCATCAAGCAACTTTTTTTTTTAAGTAGGCTCCACACCTAGCAGGGAGCCCAGCATGGGGCTCAAACTCATGACCTTGAGATCAAGACCTGAGTTGAGATCAAGATGGGATGCTCAACCAACTGAGCAACCCAGGCACCCCAACAAGCAACTTTTGAACTCCTGCTCTATGGTGGCCACTGTTCTAGATGTTAGGGATAAACAGATAAGTAATAATAGTGAATAACAATGATAGCAGTCTTTGTCATGTGCTAGGTAGTTTGCTAAAAGTATGTATAAATGCACATATGTCAACCTGTTTCATATAAACTTCAAAGCAACACTAATATGTTTTCAATTTTTATATGAGAGAAAAGCTCAGAGAAGTCAAGAACTTGCCTAAGGGCACATAGCTTATAAATATTCGCACTGGGCTTAGTGTGATAGGATAGGGCACTATCTTAGTAAATGGGATATGAGGACAAACAGCTAGAATAAAATGTAGGAGGGGGTAGGTAGCTTTGGAGAACTATAGAGAATGAATGAGTGATACAAGTTGTGTGAGCTTTGAAGATGGAGAGAGAGCCTATTTGTGATTGGGAGACCAAGAGAGGTTTTATAAAAACACCGTGGCACTTGCATCGAGCATTGGTGAAATAGGTAGGATTTGTACCTGCAGAAAACGCAAGGAAAGTCAAGGTGAGGTAAAGGTCCAGAGGCGGGAAATTGCAGAACAGATGCAGAGAACAGAGATGGTGAGTTTTCTTGGAATGTACGATGTAAAAGGGGAAAGGAAAAGAAGCAATAATGATTTGTATATAGTGTTTTGTTCATTTTAATAGTTTGGCAGTTGCTTCATTTGCATTCGTCAGGTAGACAGTCTTATTATGTGTATATACATAATGACAAATTTGTCTCTTCCTTTCCCAACATTATATTTTAATTTTTTTCTTGTCTTATTGCATTGGTTAACACCTGAAGTGTAAGTTGAATAGTAGTGATGATTCCAGATAACTTAATCTCAGTCTTGAATTTAAATGGGAGTATTTTTAATATTTCATCAATAAATATGTTGCTTGATGAGTTTTTATCAGAAGCAGAAGTTGAAATCAGTTGTATGTGACATATTTATGAACCTCTTCAGATTCTCTTGGACTTACCTGCCTCACAGACCTCAGCTATTTGCTGAGCCCCAGGCACCACAGCAGACAACGGACACCATGTGGGCTCATGCAAGTCAGCTGCCCAATGCCGATCGGCTGCAAGCAGAGTCTCTGGTTTCTCCTGCCATTTCTGGACTTAGGAGAAATACCATACTATAGGGTGCAGCTTCCCAAGCAGCTATCTGTGGGCTTTCATGATGCAACTAGAAATGCAAGACAATGAATCCAGGAGAGAAACTTTGGCCAGTGGGAAACAGAAACTGAGGAGGGAGCTGGGCTCACAAATCCCTTTTTTCTTCCTCTGAGAGACTGCTCAGAGGCACGTCCATCTGGAGGTTCCCTGGGGGCTGAGCAGCCACGCTGGCCAATCACTTGCTGTGATTTTCCAAGAAGCGGTGAGAAGCACGGCAACATATCACCTTGCCAGCGCCATCCTCTCCTGCCTCAATCCCCCTTTCCCTCACTCTCACTGCCCTGGCTTTGCATCTTCTAGAGAATTTCTCTCTTCTGGAACCTGGGTGATGGCACTTTTCATATACCTTTTCAACATTTATTGAGATAACGATGTCAGTTTCCTTTAATCTGTTAGAGCAGTAAATTACAGTGCTACTTTGTCTGAAAACATGTTTGTTTTCAACAAACAAACCCTACCTGGCAGGTGGGTCTTTCTGTAGGTGTACGAGACTGTATACTCCATGCCTTTTCGTTGTTGAATGAATGAATGAGTGAGTGAATGAATGAATGAATGAATTTCTTGAGCACACCTGGTACACAGGAAACATGACCTCTTAGGGCAGTGCTGCGTGAAGCCTGCTCTTGCAGCTTCTAGCCACGTTTCTCCTCTGCAGATGAAGTCAGGCAGACAGGCAGGTGAGGATGATGGAGGTGGTGACAGCAGGTCTGAGGGGGGCTAGGAGGGGAGAGAGCGCGGAGAGAGAGGTAATTAGGAACCAGGCGGTATCACAAATCTCCCAGCCGCACTGACACCCAGGGAGAGTGATCACACACTTGGAGTCAGCCCGGACAAGTGTGAAAGCCCTTCACTCCATCCCGAGGAAGAAGGAGGAAGGGGAAGAGGCAGACTGCGTAACCATATGACAGCCCCACCCCCAGTTCTCCCACCCAGACAGCCATGAGGTCATCGTCACACTCCTCCTCCCTCTGCCCCGACCTGGGTCAGGGAGCTGTGATGCAGAGGTGTGGAGGGGCAGCGGAGGACCCTGCAAGACAAGGGTGAGGTCCTGGAAGGATGTGCCCCGGAGAAGGAAGGTGAGGAAAGCCTTCATTGTGACATCCAATCAAGCTAGGTAGGTTTTAGCAAGCCCTCAGCAAACTCAGACTGCCCCTTGTCGGGAAGCGGCAAAGCATGCTTCCCAGGCTAGCAAAACTAGTCCCCAAGGAAAGTGGAACTGCACATCGGTTGAAAGATGCGGTTGAAAGATGCCTGCGTAACAGGGACCAGACGTGTGTTATTTCTGGACAATCCTGCTGTTTGGTCGATGAGGAAATGGAGGCTCAGAGAGGCTGAGTCCTTGTCCCAGGAGCACCCAGCTATGAAGGGGCAGAGGCGAGTCTCGCCTACTTTGGAAGTCCTAGCTTCCATCACACAATCTGCCTGATCTCCTTAAAGTGAAGTAGGAGCTCTCTCCATAAGGGGTAAGTTCTTGGAGGTGGAAGGGTTTCAGAGGCAGGGAGATGGGCAAGTTGCCCTTTGAGTCCAAAGAGAGGAATAGCACCTCTGTTCCCACCCCCAACACCCACTGGGCTAGCTTTGGCTTCCAAGGATACCTGAGAGAGAAAGCTTTTTGGGTCAGTGACTTTGGGTCCTTGGAAATTACAGAACTGGGGATTCTTCCTCTTTCTCTGGTTATAACAATTTCTCACCAGGGAAGGTGGACCGAGGGAGCAGCCTTCCCTGGCCACACGGCCATGTGGGTGAATCAGGTGTGTGCTGTCATTCCCTCCTTAGGCCTGCTTCCTCCCTGGAGTGGACACGGGGGGATGGGAAGGTGGGAATGTGGGGTCAGCACATGGAAGGTCCCCAAAGTCAGGCTAAGAATTTACACAGAGGACCTGTAAAGGGACTCCCTCCTCCCAACCCTCTCCCATCACTCTTCCCCGTGCTCACTCTCTTCCCGGAACATTCCAGAATGTCTCTGTTCCTGCTGTTCCCTCTGCCTGGAACACGATTAGTTTCAGATCTTTGCTTGATAGTTCTCAACAATGAGTTCTCAGTTCAAATATCACCCCTCCCCCTCAGAGAGGACCTTCCTGACCAAAGTAGCCTTCTATTACTCTCTTTTCTCCCACGACACTTACGCTAAACTCTGTGAACAAGTTAATGAATACATAAGCACAATAATTTTTGTCTCCTCCCTCTACCTTTCCCTGCCATTATGTGGTAGATTTCACAAGAGCTAAGCTCTTGCTTGTCTTGATCATAGCCAAGGACATACCTTGCCTGACACGCGATATGTGCACAACAAAAATATCCATTGAATTGATGAATGGATAAGCCCGTGAGCTCTGGAGCCAGGTAGAATCTGGTGTCAAATCCCAGCTCTGCTACTTATTAGCTACATGATCTTGGGCAAGTTACCTAACACCCCTGTGCCTCAGTTTCCCCATTTGTAAAATGGGAGCGACAGCAGTACCTTGTTCGTGAGGCTGCTGTGTTTGTTCCATGAGACAATGTAGGCAAGCACCCTGCCCATTCCAGTTATCATCTGTTAAGGATCTTACAAAGGGGGAGAGTGGGGCCCAGAGAAGGGTGACTGGTCCTGGGTCCCAAAGAGCCCCAGTGGGATTGCAGCTTGAACATCCTGACTCCTGGGCATGCCTTTCCTGAGAAGTTGGAACTCGATTCAGTAGGATCTGAGAGGTGGATGAATGTGTCTGTCCCTAGACAAACTCACATACCTGTGCTCCAGGAAGCGCGGACAGGGATGCTCTGCGCAACTCTGGAAACAATCTAAAGGCGCTGCTGTTGCCAATCTGAATGAATTAGGGCCCCACACGGACCTGGAGGGTCTCACAAACCTGGATTTGAATTAGAAGGGCGAGGTACAGAAGGAAATACACAGTGGTCTGTGGTTCCCCATGGGGAGCGATTTTGCCTCTCCTCACCCCCCAACCCCGGGGTGTGGTTGTCACCACCTGGGGGTACTAGTGGCATTTAGTGGGGGGAGGCCAGAGACGCTACTCCACATCCTCCCACGCACAGGCCAGCCCTCACTCGAAGAATTATCCAGCCCCAAATGTCAGTATTGCTCCAAAGCGGAGAAACCCTGCCGCAGATAACGCCCCTTCTCTGAAGCTCAAGGATAGGTTAACTAAATTAGATGTCGTCTAGGGATATATGCATTTTTAGCAAAAGTACAAGGAAATGCATTCCACTAGACTGTGTTTCCCATGAGAAAAAGATTTGGGGGGGAAGGGTTTCCACAGTGTCCACCGCTCCGTAATTACCTGTCCGGTGAATGGACAATGACCGATTAGCACTGATTTTAGGATAGGGGTATTGCAGGGTGGGGATGGGGATTTTGTTTTCCCTAAGTCACAAATATTTCATAATTAAGAAGTCCCCTGGGGGGAGGCACAAAGAAACAGTGCGTCCTGCCCACTTTTAAGGACAAACCCACCTCAGATCTGGGTTCTCACACTACTCAGCTTTGTGATGAGGACGCATTGCTTGTTTGGGGTGTAAGTCTCCTGATCTGTAACAGGTCAGGTCCTATGCCCTGTATTCACCACTCAGGGTTACAGCGCAGCGCCAAGGAGGTGCCAGCTGGGGAAACACTTGGAAAGATCTGGGGAGGGGGTCTTTGTTGCACATCTCCTGGCCCCCAGCTCTAGCTCACTGGAGGGGCTCCCCGCTGAACCTTCAGGGAAGCTGGAGCAGGCAGGTCGCTGCATGCATGTGAATGGGCTCAGAAGCTGCTAAGGAGGAATTTTGCTAAATTTTGCACAGAAGGTGCGGGGGAGAGGGCTGGAGGCAAGCAAGGCCGAGCATTTGTATGTGAATGTGAGGATGTGCACGTGTGCACGTGTGACGGGCGCGAGAGTGTGTGTGCACCTGGGTCTAGGCGTGTGCGGAAGTGCGCACGGGGATTTGCGTGTGGTCCATGAGCGTGTGTGTCTCTGCGTGAGCAGCAGACGAGGGTGTGTGCTGCTGTGTGTGCGTGAATGTCTGTGCATGCTACTTTGTATACGTGACTGTGCACACACGTGTGTGGTTCTGGGCATGGAAATAAAAATGAGTGGGTAAGATGGACACACACACACACTTAGGTATATCTCCTCATTCAGACACACGTGTGTGTGTGTGTGAGTGTGTGTGCACGTGCGCTAGTGGATACGTATCTGTGATTGTGTGTATATTCTTCCGCAGATACGGGTCTCAGTCTTCTTCCCTCTTCTTCCCTTTCTTCCACCTCCCTCTCTCTCCCTCCCTCTCCCCCTGCTCTTCTTCCTCCTCTTTCTCCTGGAGCTCAGGTGTGTCTGCCTAAGAATGGCCTCAGGCCGGGCCTCCCACCTTCCCTGGCTTTGGGTACCCCCAGCAGGTGGGAGGCAGCTCAGGGCAGACTCTTAGCAGGTGAAATATCCAGCTCCAGCCCCTACTGAGCCCCAGCGAGAAAGGAATTCCCTGCAGGCTCTTCCCTAATCCTTCCACGGGTCCCTCCCCCACTCACCTCTCCACTTCTCCCAGAACAAAGGATCCTTTTTGCCTTCTGTACTCATGGGTGGTCACATTCCTCTCAGCTTGACTCAGAATGGGGGGGGGGGAGACAGTGAAGTTTGGAGGGGGAGCAGTTGGGCAACCTTTATTGGCCTTGATTTCCTTCTCTGAGAGATGGGGAAGACAGCGCAGAAAAGTCAGCAGGTAAAACTAGATCATCCAGGTGGCTGTGCAAGATCAGCGTCCTCAGGGGCCCAACTCAGGATGTGTTTGCTGAGAACCCGCTGTGTGCCAGGCTCCCTACCAAGGGCTGAAAACGAGAGCTGAACCAAAGGCATTTCTCTATCTTGGGGAGCTCATGGTGGCTGTGGAAGTGGGAACGAACCACGAAGAAACTGCTCACTAGAATCCTGGGTGGAACATGTTACCTGGGGGCAGGTGTCGGATTAAAAACTTTTCCACAGCTCCATCTTACCTGCCTGATTGAAGTCCATATCCCTTAGCATGTCATTCAAGGCCCGTGATGATGGGGGAGACACAACGGGGGAGGCTTCCTGCAGGGGCAGGTGTGGGAGAGAGAACTGGACCATAAAGAACAAGTGATGTTTTGGTAAAGTGGAGATGTCGGGGAGGGGCCTTTTGGCTTAAGAAAGAGTGTGGCCACTGGGCCTTGCACTCCGGCTGGTCCATGACGGATGGGGTTGGCGTGGTGACAGATTCCATGCATTGCTCTCAGTGCACCGTGGGGGGGGTGTGTTCCCATCAACAAAGTCCCTCCACTCCGGTTACTACTTCTCCTTAACCCACTGAGGCTGATGTTATTATGCCCATCTGACCTAGGAAGAGATGGAACAAACAGGAAAAAGTGGTGACTCTTCCGAGGTGCGCTGAGGGTCCTGTCCCTGCTCCCCTGTAAGGGAAAACACTTGGTAAGTACCTTGAGACCCCACTGCGGGAAGGTATCTCTGGGGATGGCAGGTTCCTGATTTGTTTATAAGTGCTTATGTTCTGACTTTATCATCAAATGAATGTTACCACTAGGGACCTACTCATGTTCCTGGGCTCTGCCATTTATCTGGTCACGCATCCATCCACGCCCCTATCCATCCACCCATTCACCATTACCCATTCACCCTTTCACCTACCTACCCACTCATCCATCTACCCACACAACCACCCACCCACACATACTGTCACCCATTCATCTACTTACCACTACCCACTCATTCGTTGACTCTTCAATCCACCCATCCATACATCTGCCTATCCGTCTTCCACCTACCCATCCATCCATACACTTATCTGTCAATGTCTTCCTGTCCATTCACCTACTTGTCCATTCACCAACCATCCACCTGTCTACCATATGCTCATCCATGCACACTCCCATCCATCCAAATGCCCACTCACTCTCCTATCTACCCAGTTACCCACCTACTCATTATCTATCCTCACTTACCAGCCCACACATGTGTATACCTATTTATCTATCAACACACGGATCCACCCCCATACCCCTCATCTTTACATCCATCTGCCTGCAAATTTGGCCACTTCAACACTCAACTACTCATGCCTTTATCCATCCATTCACCTGTATTAACTACTCCTTTATTCATCTACGACCATCCACCTACCTATCCATTCACCTACCCATTTATCCATTCATCTACACATCTGTCCAGTTACCAATCAGCCCTATACTATCCACCCAGCTATTTGATCAACCGATCACCCATCCATCCAAATACTCAACCGACACTGTTGGCACTAATCCACTCATCCACCCAACTATCCACCCACCCACCCCTCATTCCTGGGTTCTGGCTCTGGGATAATCCAGGTGGGTCTAATGAAGCCATTGCTGTGGGCTTGCAGAGCTCATGCTGGAATATTCTAACGACCCAACCCACAGGCAGAGCCCCGTGGGGCTGGGAGCTGGAGATGGTGGGCGTGGCAGTAACCGAAATGCGTCGCCTCTGGGGTGTAAAGATCACCCGTGTCCCCTTTCTTCCAGGCCCAGCGGTAAGAATTTTGGGAACTGAAGGAAATGGGAGACAGAGAGACAGAAATCCGGTGGGGGGGGGGCGGGGACGTGTGGAGAAGAGAGACTTAGTGAGCAAACTAGAGAGGGGGAGAGAAAGAGAGAAATTTGTAGAGAACCTGGAAGTGGAACAGAGGTGACACGGGGAGAAGCCGGGTGTCACGCCCCTCCCCGCCCCTCGCTCTGCACCGGGCTCCCCCGAAGTCCCCGCGCCCGGGAAGCCACCCCCGTGGGGAGGGCGCAGCGCGGGGCGCACGGGGACCGCAGCGGCGTGGGCTCGGCCGGCCGCGCCATCAATTAGGCGGTCGCCAGGCTTGGCGAGCGGCGGCGTCTGTGAAATTACCTTTTAATTTCTTAATTACATTGTCCTCACCTGCAGCTCAAGCCGCCTCCGAGAGGATCCGCTCTCCCGGTGCCATAAATTAGGACGCCGCCCGCCCGCGCGCTCTGGGGTCCCGGCGCCCCCGCGCCCCGCCCGCCCACCGGTGTCACCTCCTGCGGCACCTTCCAGGAGCTTCTGCAGTGACTCCCCCCGCCCCGCCTCATCAGCCCCACCGTGAGACCCGGGATCGGCCCGGGTGCAGGGGAGAGGGGGCGCCTGGGCTCCGGCACACACCTGAATCCGGAACCAGGCCTTCGCAGGGCGCTGGCTGTGTGACCCTGGGCGAGTGCCCCCACCTCCTGGAATCTCAGTTTCCCCGTCTGACGCATGGCAATGAAGCGAGCGCCCATTTGTCTGAATGGTGAGGTTTCCTGAAGATAAGGCCTGAAGCGCTCAGTCCCGAAGTGTTCTCAGGATATGGGCTGTTGCTCACTGGTTCCTTGACCGGTGTTTCTTGAGTGCCTGCTAGGGGCTGGGTGCTCCTGAAGGCCCTGCGGATGGAGAGGGGGAGCAATGGTTGTGATTGGTGATGGTGGTGGTGGTGATTCTCCTGGGTGCAAAGGGGCGCAGGATTTGTGTGACACTTTGTGGGGGCCGCAGATGGGGGCGTGGAGAGGAGGGGGTGTTGGGGAGGCGGATGGGGGCGGTGGGATCAGGGGGCAGCTGATCCGCAACGCAGGTGCGAGGCAGTCTTGGCGGTCCACCCCATATGACAGGTAGGAGCACCGGCTTGCCTAAATCCAGCCGCTCACGGATGGGAGCTCAGGTTCCCCCTTTCACACCTTCCCTTCCTACAAGCTCAGTGGTTCTCAAAGGGGGGTGCTTCCTTGGATCAGCAGCATCAGAGAATCAGCATCATTCCCCAGAGCTTGTTAGAAATGCAAATTCTCGGGCGCCTGGGTGGCTCAGTGTGTTAAAGCCTCTGCCTCTGCCTTCGGCTCAGGTCATGATCTTAGGGTCCTCAGATCGAGGCCCACATCAGGCTCCCTGCTCGGTGTGGAGCCTGCTTCCTCCTCTCTCTCTGCCTGCCTCTCTGCCTCCTTGTGATCTCTATTTGTCAAATAAATAAATAAAAATCTTAAAAAAAAAAAGAAATGCAAATTCTCCAGGCCTACCCTGAGACTTACTAAATCAAAATCTCTGCGGTCAGGGCCCCAGGAATCTGTCTTCACAAGCTCCCCAGGAGATCTCACGCTCAGTAAAGTTTGAGAAGTACTTTCATCACCGAAGCAAGCGTCCTTTGTTTACTGCCTTTCTAGGAGGAAAGGGATCACGAGGCCCCCATTTGTGCGAATCGGAATTGTGCCCAGGCTGGGGATCCAGCATGTCATACATACTTTCACAGTCTCAGGCCTGCCAATGCCTGGGTTCGAACCTGTGTCCTAGCCCGGGCTCACGTTGGACTCGCCTGGGGGAAGCTTGAGAAATTTCGGATGCCCAGGTTCCCACCAAGGACTGATGCAGTCTGAGTTTCTTGGAGACGGTCCTGAGCGGTAACATTTTCAAAGCTGTCAGGGGATTCTACGTTCAGGGAGGGTGGATGGTGCGGGCCCGCGTGGAAGAGGACCAGAGTGGGAAGCCAGTGGTCTTGTTTCCAAGGGCAATCCTGCTGCTAACTCACCTTTTGGGCCCAAATGTGTGATCCTCCTGATGGCCATATTCTTTCAGTTTATCCTCTGTCCGAAGCATTGGGGGAAGCGGGGGGGACATGTAGAAAAGGCGCATTCTGCATGGGGCCCTAGTCCCAGGTTGAGGCGGGGCCTGAGAATATGCATTTTTTTAAAGAAGCCAGCACGTAAACTTTACTACAAAGCCTCCAGCTTTGAGCAATCCTGATAAGACATATCCCAGCAGGTATGTTTACCTGCTTGAATCCTATGCCCCAAACCTGCTTGTCTTCTGTCCCTTTTCCTCGCCTAATTTAGAGCTATCCCCCTCTTTTGAGTGTGTTTATTTAAACTTCTCTATTTTTTTTTTAGATTTTATTTATTTATTTAACAGAGAGCTAGAGAGAGAGCACAAGTAGGCAGAGCAGTGGGCAGAAGGAGAGGGACTGGCAGACTCCCTGCTGAGCAGGGAGCCTGATGCGGGGCTCGATCCCAGGACCCTGGGATCATGACCTGAGCCAAAGGCAGACGTTCAACTGACTGAGCCACCCAGGTGCCCCTATTTAAACTTCTTTAAATTCATGTTCCATGATAAATAATTTTTAAATAGTAGTTGCAGGAGATGAGTTTCGGAGGGGCGGTTCGAGGGAGAAGGTCCTCCTCTCCCACCCACCATATATTTTTACTCTTACCAAAATTCTCAAAAATTTTCCTACTCTGCTTCTGTTTCAAGAAAGGGAGACGCATTTGAGACAAGAATTACTGTGCTGCCTTAAAACACCAGAAAACCAGACAAAAATATCGAGAAATTGCAGTTTCAGATGTTGGACACCAGGCAGCCTCCATCTCTGGTTCCCAAGAGAAAAAAAGCCAATGATATAAGCCCTATGACAGCTGTCGGGCCAAGAGGAGCACCAATGCAAAGAACCTGGTGGTTTCTTTAGCTGAAGTCAAGGTAGGGAGCGGAGTCTGGGGAATCCAAGATGGCAGGAATTCATGGGACAGGGTACCCGAAAGGAGAGATCTTCATGGGGAGAAAATTCCAGAAATCTGCAGAGGCCTGCCCTCATGTCTTTAGGTCTGTGTATGTGAGAGATGCCAAGGACAGAATTCCTGAGGTCAAGGGGAGAACCCTAAAAAAACCAGGTAGAACAATCCTTGGGTCCCACTGAGGGCCAGGAATGGTTCTCTTACTGCTCGCCAGAGTGGAAAGACCCCATAATAGAGGTAGGCTTTTCCGAGGTAGTCTCCTTGGAAAGTATACTGCCTTAAAAGTGCTGATAAGTTATCCCTGGATTAAAGGCTGCTCTAGAATTGCCCTCAGGAAGCTCAAAAGTAAGATTTGAAAAGGCACCTCTCTTTCCCAGTGACTTTGCTGTGTGCCAGAACAAAAGTCAACACATTTATTTTTATGCATTTAAAAAAATGTAAATTCAATTCATTAACATATAGTGTATTATTAGTTTCAGAGGTGGTGGTCAGTGATTCATCAGTCTTAGTAACACCCAGTGCTCATTCCATCACGTGCCCTCTTTAATATCCATCCCCCCGTTACCCTATGCCCCCCGCCCCTCCAGCAACCTTCAGTTTGTTTCCTATGCTGAAGAGTCTCTTATGGTTTGTCTTCCTCTCTGATTTCGTCTTATTTTTTCCTCTCTTCCCCTATGATCCTCTGTTTTGTTTCTTAAATTCCACATGTGAGTGAGATCAGGAATGGATCAGGAAGACGTGGTATATATTAATATACACAATGGAATACTACTCGGCCATCAAAAAATGAAATCTTACCATTTGCAGCAACGTGGATGGAACTTGAGGGTATTTTGCTAAAGTCAAATCAGAGATAATAAGTCAATCAGAGAAAGGCAATTATCATAAGTCAACACTTTTTAAAGGAATGCAGTAAAACAGCCACCGACAAGGAGAAGTCGCCGTATGCGGCCTCCAATCAAGGTGGTATTGAAGGGAAATATTCAGAATATGGACAAGGATTTACACACAGGGATGGACATCAAAGAATTGTTTATTGCGGTGAAAAGTTGCATGCAAACAAAATGTCCAGATGTGGGGTGAAATACGTGATGGTATATTGCATAGGATGGATTGCTGTGTCTGTGATCTCAGGGTCCTGGGATCGAGCCCTGCATCGGGCTCCCTGCTCGGCGGGGAGCCTGCTTCCTCCTCTCTCTCTGCCTGCCTCTCTGCCTACTTGTGATCTCTCTCTCTCTGTGTCAAATGAATAAATAAAATCTTTAAAAATAAATAAATAAATAAAATTCCGTATAAAAGACAAGATAGAAATACACAAACATAAGAGTATTGGTCATCCCTGGGTTATGGGAATGCAATTCATATGAATATTCTTCCTTATGCTTTATTTTCCAGTGGCTCTATAATAAGGATGCATTGCTTGTAGAATCAGAAGTAAAACAAGAGACATTGCACAGATATTCTTTCCATTCCTGAAATTCAACAACCATGTATAGAGGATCAGTGTGGCCGCTGAGTATCATAGTAGGGGAATGGGGGGGAGATGGGAGAAATACAAAGACGGGGCCAAAATGTGATTCTGCTTTCAAAGCGTTTACCATTTCCTTGGGGAGATGCGGCTGGAAAGGACAGGAGATTGGATTCGCAGGGGCCTGGGGGGTGCGGACCGGTGGGGGAGGCCCTTGGGAGGTGGGGAGCGTGCTCTGGAGACCGAGTCATCGGCTGGGGCTGGGAGGTGAGGGGCACTCCTGGCTGAGGGTCCGGAAGCAGCAGAGAAGCCGAGAGAGGCGTGTGCAGACCGTCTTTCGAGGGGGATATGTTGACCGTTGGGGTTGTGCGAGATGGAGATGGTGGGAAAGGAGACACTGGGTCTCAGTCTGTGGTTTTGGGGGGCAGTTGCTATGTGCCGGGCTCTCTTCTAGGTGTTTTAAATGTATTAACAAACGTGGAGTCCTGAAATCCTGAGGTAGGCACTATTTGAAGCCCCGTTTTAGACAGAGCAAACCAAGGCACGGAAATGGTAAAAGCCTTGGGCGAAGTCCCCACAGCTGGTAGGTGGTGGGGCCGGGACTCGAACCCAGGCTGTCGGGCTGCAGAGCCCACCACCCCTGCCCCAACATGACCCTGTGACGATCTGGTTGGAAATTTGGGGTACTTCCTCTTTGCAGTCGGACTCTGTGGATGCTTTCGTGGAAGAACTGGAGAGTGATGAGCCCAAACACAGTCCTGTCTCCACGTGAGAATGATTGCTTTTCCCTTCCTTCCTACCTCAAAAGATCTTCGCGAGGAAACCAAAGGTGATCTATTGGTCAGGGGACAGGAGATTGGATTTAACTCATCAACTCTGACCCTCCGGGGGAAGCAAAACATTTCCATTTTGAGCCGTAGATCTCTTGTCTTAATAACGATGGAGCTGGGGGTAGGGGATGGGGAGCGGCGTGGGGAGAAGGGAGTGTTTCCAATTGGGGACAAAAACCCAAAAAAACTCCCAAACCCTGAAATTTTATCTCCGCCTCAAGTGGAGATCGCCCATGCCAACATCTCTGTATTATTGATAACAATAACGATGGCGATTATTATATTTTATTTTTCAATCGTGGTAATTATTGTACATTAAATCATTAGCATTCATTATTCCTACAATGTGTAATTAGGACAATGGTAGATAGATTGCTCTTGACTGTAATGAAGTTTTTATAATTGTAATTTATTGGCATCAAATTACCTTTCTTAAAACGAATCTGAACATCACACTCTTAATTCTGGGGAGGGGGTGGCAATTATTTTTAATTAATGTTTCTTGTTTGTGCCACACAGGGGGAGCTGTCCGACCAGTCCAATTCCCCGTGTCTGCGAGGAAGTTAACCAAGAATATCAAAGGCATTCTTGGATCAGTCATCTATCACGGAACACGCTCCTCCTCCAGGTCCCCCACCCGCTTCCATCACCCGCCTCCTCCCAAGCAGCAGCCACAGGGGAAAAAAACCCAACCATTTGCCAACATGATTAGCTGAGGAGACAAGGGACGATGACGCAGATTATTTAAGCCAATTTGTTGCTAAGTGTGAGAAGAATATTTTTTTTCTCCTTCAAAAATGGCTGCAGAGCCAGCCTCTGGCTTGGAAGACGTGGACGCTGGGGGCTTTTGGTTTTGTTGTCCTGCGAATCTTATCCTGAGGTTTCATGTAGGATGGGGAGTCCTTCCCCTGCGTCCCCCTCATCTGAGAATTGGCCAAGGTGGCCTTTGCAAAAGTATGAATCGACATCTCGTTTCTAGAAAGGCCGAGTGAGAAGTCTCAGGGTATTTCCTGTTATGATATGAAATCGCCTGTATTTGACTGGTTTTGACCTACAAAAATGGCGATTTAATGACTCAAATGAATCTGTCCACTGCAGTGGTAATCAATGAAATGACTCCTCCCCAAAGTGGATGATTAGGAGGGAGAGAAAGGCCATTGGTTTTTAGGCGATTGGATGAGTAAGATGGGTGTATGGAAGGGAGGGCGTGAGGCAAGGAGGGGGGCTACACGGAGAGGAAGGGGCCTGGAGAAACTCATTGGCCTTGGCTCGCCATCCTTCAGGTACCAAGCATGGACCAGGCCCTCTCTGTGCGGGTGCAAAGTCACCCGGCCAAGGTGGGGAGCGGTTCCACCCCACTCTCTCCAACTACCAAGCACCTATACTTCCTTGCCCAGAAATGAATCCCTATCAGTCGTTGACACCTTAGAGCGGCCATAAGACCAGCCTGATGGTTGGCCTGCTAAACTTGACCTTGGTTTCCCAGTAAAGGAATGTTAGCTTCCTTAAGCTGGACGGGAAGTATTTCGGGGTCCTGAAGTCCTAAATCCTATGCCCCTAGAATCAGAGATAGGAGGCAGACATCTACTTCATTTATACAGGGAGACTTCATCATGCTAGTTTGAACGGAAAGACTTTAGCCTCGTTTTAGGAAGCATCCGGTGCCATCTCGAGGTTGCGGCTCGGGAGAATACGCAGAGCCTCTGATGCCTTCGGTTGCCTGGGGGAACCCTGTTAAGGGGGATGGAATTCAGAGCAGACACTTCCGTGGTTGACGGAGGCCAGGACAGGGCCTGGTTCTAGGACCAGGAGTTGAAGAATCCCAGCAAGTTACTAAAACCCGTATTCTGATTCTGAATGACTTAGTTGGCAGCATTCATGGATAAAGTTGGCAATTTCTAAGGGTCGCTGCAGGCCCTCCGGCCCCACCCAGGTCCAGCTTTGAGGATCAGGGAGGAGTTTGGATTCTCCAGTATCAGGGAGACCCCGACAGCCAGGGAAGGGGACCGTCTAAGGTAAGCCACACTCAATCCCAGGGTTTCTAGGGGTCTGCTGGGCCATTTTGTCCCCTCCCCTGTCTCCCAGGTGGCATTCCTCTTTCTCCTCTCGTGGGACAAGAACCCTGATTCTTTTGCAGTGTCTGGGGTTTATTCCAGCTCTGCTACTGCCTGGCTGGAAACAATCATCAGACGGATGAATAATAATCGGGTTCTGAAGACGAAAGCAATCTCACACAGAACGCGGCACAGGAAACACTCCATAAGAGACGGTCACGGCCATTGTTCTGGAAACAAAGTTTAATAGCCCTTATTAATAATAGTGATAATAGCAACTGCCTTTTATTGAGCACTTGCTGTGTGCCCGGCTCTGTCTTGCATGCGCTAAATGCATCGTCTCGCTCCACACTCTCAACAACCCATGGACCCGTGAGGAGCTGGGATGGAGCAAGGTTCTAGAATTGGCAAGTGGCAGGGATTTGCACCATGGAGGACTGATAGCAGAGCCCACACTTGACCATGAAGTCATGTGGCTTCTTACAGCTCATCTAGGAGCTCTCAAGCCCTAGGACTATGATTATTAACGTAGGTACCAGCATGATTTCCCTACACTATTGTTATTATTTTAAGATTTATTTCTGAGAGAGAGAGTGTGGGTGTACGTGCAGGTGAATGGGGGGAAGGGCAGAGGGAGAGGGAGAAGCAGGCTCTGTGCTGAGTGAGATTCCAGGACCCTGAGATCAAGACCTGAGCTGAAATCAAGAGTCTGACGCTTCACCGACTGAACCACCCAGGCGCCCGACACTATTGTGAATTAGTTCTCTGCCTCTCTGATCCCTTTCAAGAATACAGTTTGATCAGAGGATATATGGTCTAAGGAGGGAGGTGCCAGGAAGAAAGAAAAGGGCCCCTAAGGGATAGCATGAGGCACCGGTGCTGGGCGCCCCGGGAGTGTGTAAAGATGGGTTCCTGGCTTTGGGGGGCTCCCAGGCAGGGGGTGGGTGTGTGTGTGGGGGGTGGACAGGTGGACAAACAACCGCAGCATGAGGTATAAAGTGCCAGAGGTAAGCTACCAAATGCCATGGGAAATCAGGGAAGAGAGGTGTTTTCAGTTAGGTAGTAAGATGACGGAGGACTTCATGGAGGAGGGAGACTCTGATCCAGGCAGGCGGAACATGCAGGACTGGGGGAGTGTGCCAAAGAAGAGAGGCTGTGGACCAAGCACTCTGGATGGGGCTGCTTTTTTCATCCCAGCCCAGGGTCTTCCCTCCTTCTCTCTTCCTGGTTTCCCCCATCTCCCTCCCTTGCTCCTTCCCTCTGCCCTCCCTCCCTCCCCCTTCCCC
>LNAC01000338.1:1356439-1382939 GCA_002007465.1 Ailurus styani
CCTCCCCCTTCCCCCTCCCCTTCTCTTCTCAATACTCCTTTTCATCTTCTTTCTCTTCCTTCTTCTCTGCTTCTTCCTCCCTTCTCCCCTCTGTTCTTACTCTTCTCTTCCACCTCCTTCTATCTTCGCCCTCCTTCCTCCTCCCTCCTTCTCCCCTAGATTATCTCATGATAACTGACTGACTCACCATATCAGAGAATCAGCCAGAGACGCAGAACGTGAACCCAGAAGCGTCCCTCCAGCTCCTCTGTCAGCCCCACATTTGGAGTTGAAATAGAAGCTGGCTAGAAATGGGGGCGTATTCTGTTGAGGGGGAGGCAGTGCCGATGTCAGGGAGGACAGCACGTGATATCCACCCCCAGGAAGGGGTAATGTGGGCCATGAGTCTGGCCAAGCCGATTTTGGACCAGCCCCAGCCCCGTCCCTGTATGACCCGTGTGACCTTCAGCCTGTAACTAGCTGTGCGTCTGTTTCTGCAAATTTTCCTCTGTAAAAGGAGAGTAAACTGGGGTTCCCTTTCACAGGATGCTGAGAGGGTTAAGTGCAATAATCTGTGTAATGTATTTGGCATCGCTCCTGGCACATAGTAGATGCTAAAGAAAGTTCACTTCCCATCTCCTTTAATTAATGAGTCTCTATATTTAAAATGGGGTCTGTGGCTTCTGCACGGGAGCGAGTCGTGATGGGGGATGTGCGGGCAGAAGGGAAGGAGGACGGGAGAGCCGATCTCATTCTCTCATTCATGAAGGGGTGAAGGTGCGCACTGTCAATCTAATTTCGCAGCGAAAGCTGCAATTTGCCAGCCCTTTTAATTATTATTTTTTATCATGGATACAAATTAAAAATAAACTGTGTGTCTCAATCACAGCAGGGATTAAAATTGTTCCCTAATTGTTATCTTTGAATCAATCTAGCTTCCATTAGCTCTGCTTCTTGAGGTATAATTGAGGTAGGTGTGTGTGCGTGAGTGCACGCATATGTGCTCACGTGTATGTGTGTGTGTGTGTGTGTGTGTGTGTGTGTGTGTGTGTCTTCTTGGTTTGGGGAAGGCACCTACTTCCATTTCATGTTCTGGATTGTCTCTCCCAAACTCCTGTTCCCTTCCTCTTCGCTAAAGATCTGGCAGGACAGTGCCATTGAGGGGTCTTAAACATCGATCGCTGTCCACGTCCTACTGTTCCTAAAATTCGTATTTCAAAGCCCAATGTGCTGTGTGTTGCACGGAGGTGGGTGTTTTGATTAGTGGGGGGGGGGGTGTGGGGGTGGGAGCAGGGACCTAAAGTCCATATGTTGGGAATGGCTAAATTCTAGTTGTTCCTGAATATGGGGTTACTGGTTGTGAATCACAAGTGTGGGAGGCCGGTGTGTGTGTGGGGGGGGGACGACTGCTGCCTTGCTCACTTTATTCTGCTTTATTCTCAGAACCCAGACCAGTGCCTGGCACCTGGTCAGTTCTCATTAAATATTAATTGATTTAACTCAAGCTCATCTCTAGGATAGTATACGCCAAGCGCACAGCACACAGACACACAGTCCATAGACAGCGTATGCACGTGCTGGTAAAACACAGCTCCTAATATTTTTATCACAGATATCCAAGCTCAGATGGACCATCCTGAGACTGCTTGTTCTCCTTGAGTTCTATTTTAACATTCACCATTACTGGTTTATCAAGGTGTCGTGATATATACTTGGTACTTTTTGTATGTTCTTCCTGATATTCAGGCACTTTTATTCTGCCTGTTTTATGGATAAGAACCCAGAAGCTCAGAGATCACTTGTCCCAGATCACAGAGCTGCTAAGTGACGGGACTGGGATTTGAACTCAGGTTAGCCAGATTCCTAAGGCTCATGGTCTGTCTTGTCACTCTTCGTCCCTGCCTCGGGATCCAGCTTATTTATTTATTTTTCCCAAGGAAGCAAAAGTGAGGGTTTTGGCCCCATTTTTCAGGTGAAGACAATGAGACCCAAAGAGAAGTCTAATGACTTGCCTGGAGGTGATGGGGTGTCCCCATGTCACATGTGTGGGGACATCATGCTAACTTGAAAATGAATGAGGACTTTGAATCTACGAAATCAAGGGCAGACAGAGACCAGAGTGGTGGCATGACTCTGTCAGTCAGACACTTGGCCGAGACTATGCAACTAGAAAGGGCTTAAGCACCAAGTTTGGGGACAATGGAGCATTTGTTCATTCGTGCTTTGTACAAATATTTTGTGAGCACCTACGGTTCATCAGGCCTGCAGGAAGTTCTGGGGTGTGACTGGGAACGGAAAAGCCAGACTCTGCCTTGAGAAGTGTATGATCTAGCGGGGGAGACGTTAATAAGATATTCACACAGGCATAGAACTATCGACTATGATAAACGTAGGAGGGAAACGTGCAGAGATTGGAAACGAGGGAACATGATCCTGGTGAGGGGTGGGGTGTGTGTGTGCATGTATGTGTGTGTTCTGGAAGGCTTCACCAGGTAATGTTTCAGTGGTGATCAGTAGCAGTGGTTAACTGGATGACTAGCCTTGTAGGCAGAGGGCACAGAAAAGTTGGTGTGATGGGGGTGAGAGAGTAGGGGACAGGTGTGTGGCTGAGTCTGGAAAGGTCGGCAGGGGCCAGATCCATAGGACCCCTTGGGGCTAGGATGTGGTGGCAGCGGGGAACCAGTGAAAACCCGCAGGGGATGACGTGATTGGATTTATGTACGGAAGTTTGACCTTGCTGCTTCGGGGAAAAGAGAGTGGTGGTGGGTGGGCAGAGGGGAGGTGGGGAGAGCAGAGAGGAAGCTACTGCAAATGTCCAGGCGATCAGTGATGCAGCTTGGTCTGGGGGTGGAGTGGAGGTGGGGAGAAGGTGTCAAAAGTAAACCCATTGGATGTGGGGTTGAGGGAAATTAGGACTAAGGTTTGACTCTGATTTGAAGAGAATAACTGGCACACACAGGCACACCTAGTCAGTTAAGAGTCTTGCAGACACTATTTTGAGTGAAAAAAAAAAAGCCAGACTCAAATGAGTATGTACTATGTGAGTCCACTTAGGTGAAGTTCAAGAATAGACGAAATAGCTAGACAGTAACTAGGCAGTCAGAATAGTGGCCCTATCAGCTGGGGTGCCTGTGGGCATGGGGGTATTGACAGAGAAGAAATGTGAGCAGGGGGGGCACCTGGGTGGCTCAATCAGCTAAGCATCTGACTTAGGCTCAGGTCATGATCTCAGGGTCCTGGGATCGAGCTTCTCCTTGGGCTCCCCACTCAGTGGGGAGTCTGCTTGTCTTTCTCTCTCTGTCTCCCCCTGCCCAGCCCCCTGCCCATGCTCTCTCTCAAATAAGTAAATAAAATCTTAAAAAAAAAAAAGGGTGCAAGGAGTCTTGTGGGAACTGGAAGGTTTTACATCTCGATTGGGTGGTGCTTACGTGGGTGTATATGTTGATTAGAATTCACTGGGCTAGACACTTAACATGAGTGTGCTTAACTGAGTGTGAATTCTATAATAAATATCAAATAATGACAAATGAGTGAATCCATACAAAATATAAATAAATGAGACTGACTATTTCTAATAGGGAAGCGGAAATGAAATGGTAAAAAAAGAAGAGCACTTAAAGAAAATGCAGAAATACAGAACCATTAGAAATACAGGAAAGTACAAGAAATAAAAGCTGTTTGAGGATTAAGAAACTTGATAAGAGAACACTCAGGTCAGTTCTTCTGGTATTTTGAAATCCAGAGACTCTGTTTTGAATTGACAATGTGGGAACCCGTTCTCAGCAGGCATGCTAAAACAGACCTGTTGGCCATGGCGGGGGGGGGGGGGGGGGGCTCATCTAGAACATTGTCTGGAGGACCAGTGAACTGGGGACAGCTTTCAGGGACATCATTTCGATTCTGGAAGTTTCTGTCTATGCACCATCAGAACTTTGGGAGTCTCTGGTGGTCATTAGGCTGTTCCGAAATGTGTCCTTCTCTGATTTCTGGGCACGTGGCAGGAATGTACTCCTCTGATCACTTGAAGGAGGGCGTGGCCACTTGACTTGTTTTGGCCAATGTCACACTCGTCACCATCCTCCCGATTTCTGGTTAAAAAAAAGTCACAGTATCACATCAAGACTGAGTCTTTATGAATGTTTGCCTTTGCACTCAGGGAACGCTGGGTCCAGATGGTGCCTCCATCAAGCTCGGATCTCAAGTCAACACAAGGGTCAAAGCCTCCTTGCTCACCCGCTGTGAGACGTGAGCTGTTGGAACTGTTTTTTACGCTGGCCTAACCCAGCCGTGCTGACACATGCAACAGCGCTCCCAGTACAATGCACTTGGCTGCCAAGTGGAGGTGTGGGGATGTGGATTACTTTGTTACTGTTTAGGAATCTACCCCAAGGAAAGAGTTTGAAAGATTTTCATTTTATTATTCATGATATTAAAACGTCAGAAATGATCGAAATAGTTTTCAGTGGAGGTCTGGTTAGCAAGGAATGCTTTTTCTTTTTCTTCTTTTTTCCAAGTTCTATTTATTTAAGTCATCTCTACATCCAACATGGGGCTTGAACTCACCACCCAGAGATTAAGAGTCTGTGCTCTTCTGACAGAGCCAGCCAGGCGTCCCCTGGTTAGGATGGAATGTTCCACAGCCACTGAATGTGAAAGAGGAAAAGATACAGAACTTTACATATGAATGAGGACTTGTAAACTGTATGTACACACACACACAGGCAAAATACAGGCTTGCAATGTAATAAATAGTCACTAATGATTCACTCTAGAGAATGAGATTGGAAATATTTTCTTTGTGTGTGTGCTTTTCTGTATTTAGGATCAATAAAATACATCGCTACAAATTCAAAAATATTGTTCAAGAAGAGTTTTGAAACAAGACAAAATAAGTTTTACATAAAGGCTTTTTTATGTGATGTGAAGAAAGCAGGGTCCAAGATTGTGTAAGAAAAAGGTAAAACTTGGATATGCCTGCAGGGGTAAAAAAAAGACTGGAAGGAAATATACTAAAAGGTTAATACCTGGCTTAATCACCTGGCTAGTGTGATTTAGAAAGTTTTCTAGAAACTTCCACGCCTCCCCCACTCCCCAGGATGTCCCCATTTTCTATAATGACTATGAATTGGTTTTGTAATAAGAAACATAATAGTTTAAGAACCAGTGCCAATTCTAATACCTTGATACATGGTGAAATGCCTCTTATATCCCCTCCCTATCTCCCTCCTTCCTTCCCTCCTGTCTCTCCTCCCTCCTGTCTGTCTGTCTGTCTGGCCGGCTCTCCTCCTCTCTCCCTCCTTTCCTCCCTCCCCCTCTCTCTCCCTTCTTTCCCCTCATCTATTTTATTACCATATAAACTTGCCTTTGTCATAAATTGAGCAGGTCTAAAATGGAATCCTGATTTTTAGTGGCTCTGACTTGACTTGGTTCTGAAAAAAAAAAATGGTGCCATGCTCCCTGAAATAAACTGTTAATGGGGACCACATTGTTTTCACTCAAAAAGACAGAATTTGTAACAACACAGACATACAAACCCGGTTTAACACTGAGCACGGTCACCTATGCAGCAATAATAACACATATGCCCATTGTAGGAAATGGCCAGAGCCACGCGCTCTTTCTTTGGAACATTTCTTTCAAAGATGCCAATTTTTCTCAAAGACGCGACCATATGGGTGGACTTTCTAGGCCAGGAGAGGAAGTGGACGACAGTGGGCATCTCTTTGGGTGCCTTTGCCGGCCCAGCGAGGGAAGGTCCTCCAGGCGCTGGGTTCTCTCTCTCCTCACTTGGCAAATCCCTGGGCTTCCTTTGGGTCACAGAACCTTCCGCACACTTACCCCAGCTTGTGGCCGCATCTTTCTCGTGTGCTCCTTTGTCCAATACCTGCCCCTCTCACTAGATGGTGAGCTCCAGCAGGATGTGGATTTTTGTCTGGTTCCCTCACCGCTGTGTCCCCAGAGCCTAGGACAGTGCCTGGCACATGGTGGATCCCTAACGTTTGTTGAATGAATAAATAAACGAATGAAAGATGCACCTGTGATCTGGAATAGTCCCCCTCCCCCACAGTGTAAAGAGGACCCCGGAGTTCCAGTGCCTCTGCCTTTGCTTAATTGGTCTCTGAGACCAAGAGCTGCATCCATTAAAGAAACACACACACACACACACACACACACACACACACAAAGAAAATTAAAATTGCATTTTCTGACTGTGTTGGTATAAAGACAAATATCATCCAGGCTGGATTTTCAACTCCATATACATTATTATTACATTCATATTTCCTTTTGATCTTCAGAGAAATTAACATGAAAAATTTTGGTGGCCCCCAAGAAATGTGTCTACCGTGCCTAGTGGGGAAGTCGGCCCTGTGTTGAATTTGTTCCTGGTCACTCATTCATTCCCCCATGTATTCATTTATTCCTTCATTCAGCAAGAACCTACAGAGCAGCTTCTCACGCCAAGAGTTGAAGCAGGCCCTGGGGTCCCCTGGTGGGCAGAAGCAGCCCCTGTCCCTACCCTTACACGGCTGATACTCTGGTAGGGGGGACAGATGTTGATCAAATGCACCAAGAAACAAATGCCTATTTACCCAGTTATAAGGTCTTGTGAGAGCCCCAAACAAAGAAATGTGAGGTGTTCTGGCAAGAAGGTGGGTCAGTTAGGGAGAGCTCCCCCCAGTCTGAGCTGCAAGTGAGCTCTGCCAAGAGGGTAGGAAGCGTTCCAGGCAGACGTGCCTGCAAGAGCAAAGGTCCTGGGGCAGCATCTCTGAGCAACTGCTGGGAGACAAGGGGTTCTGAGGAGAAGGAGGGCTGAGGGCAGGAACCTCAACCAGCTTCTTGAGTCTCACTAGGAAGCCTCAACGGTCCCTCAGGATTCTTGCCTCCTCACCCTGCACCCAACCGCTGGAGGGTTGCAGCCTCGGCCTCCGGCTCTGGGCACAGAGCAGGAATCAGGGAGGGCTGGTTTGATTAGATCACTGTCAGCCAGGGACAGGAGGTTAATTGCTACTCTTTTAGTGAGTCTGGCTCGGCCCAGTCGCTATGTTCATGTCTGTGTGTGCGTGTGTGAGAGTGTGTGCGTGCGTGTGCATGTGTGTGTGTGTGTGTGTGTGTGTGTGTGTGTGCATACATGTGTAGGGCAGTCTGGCCTCAGGCTGGGGGGAGGGTGCAGGGGCAGGGGTGGGTTGCCCAAGATTTCTCTGCAAGCTCTGAGCCTTGTCTTGTCTGGTGTGCAGCAAAGAGGAGTACTTAGCAAGCATTAAGGGACACAAATAATTCCCCTTTTCTCCTCTCCGCCTATTCTTCCCTCTCTCTCTTCTTGTAAATCCTGCTTCTTGCATGTGAATAGCCGAATGGCTTCATCTGGGACCTTTAATCAGATCCCTGGTAGGCACTAGGAGGGCAAAGTGCCGGAGGGATTACCTTTTATTTTAGGGTTTTTCTCCCCTGGTTTTGCCATCCCCCCTTCCACTCCCCCCGCCATGTTTTCCCCCTTGGCATTTGTTCTCGGCAGAAGTAAGTAAGGAAGGCTTAAGGGGCGGGGGAGGGGGGCTTACAAACTTAAGGGGATCGGGCCCTATTCAGTGGGGCTTGTCCACAGTCTTTCTGCTTTTGTTCCCGGGCCTTTCTTCAGCTGATTTCTTCACTCCAGTAAAAGCACTTTAATTCCCTTTTAGATACGGAGAATCCGTCCTCTTCCCCTCGCTGCCCCCCCTCCACCCCGCACACCCCATTTCACTTTCTCAGACCTTTCATGTTGTGTCCTCGGCCGCCCCAACAAAGACCTAACATCCTCGCCAACTATTTCTTTCACCATCAAGTGAGGCTGCAGAGACCCTGGGGGAAGGGGAGAGGAGTGGCGGGGGAAGGAGGAGGGGAGAGACCGGGCTCCTCTGGAACTAGACACTCCCCCGACCCCCCCCCCAAAACCGGGCCTGGGAGGGGAACCCCTGGCTTCCGACATCACCCTGGGCTCTCCCCCTGCCGCCACGCGACATCACCCTGCTCCCCCACTCCGACTCCCTGCCGCCGAGCCTCGGAGGGCAAGGACAGGCGTGGGTGCCGGCACGTGTGTCGGGGCAGGAGAGTGTGTGTGAGCGCGTGTCTATGTGAGCGTGACAGGGTCAATGGAGACATCGGAGGCCTGGCATGGGCTTGGTCAGCATTTCTGAAAGCAGCCCGAGGCTTCCCGGAGAGACTCTGGGACTCTGCGCAGGGGGAGTTCACAAGCCTCCCCGCCTCCTCCGTGGAAATCCTGAAAATCCCTGAGACCTCTCCGGGCCATCCCAGCGGGTCCCAGCAGAGAGAGCAGAGCAAGATGCTTGGCCCTTGCTGGAGCTTTTCAGCTTCCCCGAAAATGTTGGGAGATGTGGAGGAAGATGGGTGGTTGCAAGATCAGGAAAGAAAACTCCCGGTTCAAAATGAATGGAAGCAAAATTTTAAGTGTGTCCAGTGTATTTTAGGTCAACTGTGCTCATTGCTCAGTTGGGCATTGCTAAGAAATTTCATTGCATATGAAAATGGTTTGTGGGGGCAAGCTTTCTTTTTCCCTCCATGCATGACCTGCCGCCACCTCAACGGTGCTTCCCTTCTCCCCCATAATATACCGAGCACCTGAGGACCACCCCAAGTCTGGAACTTTGTGGATAACTCTCACCAACCTGATGCGCCCTTCCTGATTCCGACCGCCTCCCTCACGAAAGACTAACCATCCGTTAAAATTCTTTCTCTTTCAAGAATAGCTGTGATCACATAGTTATAGTTTCTTTTTCTTTTTTTTAAAGATTTATTTATTTATTTGACCGAGAGAGATCACAACAAGGCAGAGAGGCAGGCAGAGAGAGAGGAGGAAGCGGACGCCGGGCTCGATCCCAGGACCCTGAGACCATGACCCAAGGCTTTAACCCACTGAGCCACCCAGGCGGCCCACATAGTTATATCTTCAAACAACATCCCCTTTAGTTTTAGTTCAGATTTTTTTTCACTCTGCAAGGAATTCCCAAGCTTGCCTGAGAATAGCCAGTAATCCTAGCCAGGCATCAATTCGGTGAGTTCTTAATAGCCAAACTGCAAAAGCAAAATGTGAAAAGTCCTTTCGAGAATTGTCCCAGCAAAACTGTCTCTATGCTGTGCTTTTTTTTTTTTTTTTAATAACGTGAGGAGGGCTTCAAGGTAAGGGTGTTTAGGTGCCTGTTAATATCAGAAAAGGGCTCAGCCTTGCGTCCCACTTCCATCATGGGATTGAGTTGTGCTGTCAGTAACCGGCCTTGCTTTCCCCGTCTGTGAAATGGGAACAACAGCGAAGCTGGGCTTTTCACTGAGGAATAAAAAACCGGGGACGTGAACGAGAAGCAATCTCACCGCCTCCTCCTGAAAGAGAAAGTGAGCTTTCCTATCTTTTTTCTGTCTGAGAGGTGAGAAAGATGAGTCCCTCTTCAAAATGTCGAACATAGCGACACAGGGCCATTTAAGAGAAAGTGGGCCTGGCGTAATAGCCCAATTGGGAGTCTGAGCGGCAGAAGGGCTGGCTCCCTCTCCGTGCCAGAGGATGGGCAATTACCGCCAGGCATTTTTCGGGCAAAATAGGAGGCAGAGAAATAGCAAGTAGGAGCCCCAATTATGGGGAGTCATTCTCAGGACGGAAACACACCGCCTCATTCTTGCGCGGCTAACTGCAGCCAGCGAGACACGGGGCAGTTAGATGTGGTTAGGAGAGGACATTCAGCTGGGATAGTGTCTAGCCTTTCTTCGCCCAAAGGCTGGGCTGGGGGAGGAGGAGGATGGATGGATGGCTGGGGAGCCAGCATGGATCTCTTCTCCCTCCTAGTTGGTAGGGGACCAGAGCAAGGCATGTCATTCTCTGCCTTCGCCCCCAAAGAAAGCCAGGAATCTTTGCCCTTCCTGCTTCCAGACATGCACATGGCAAAAAACCGCGTGTCTCTAGCCACCATGAGGGGTTTAGGCAGCCTCGTGCTGGTGAATGCTTAAAGACCGGCTCGCTCTCAAGGAAGGAAGAAAAAGAAAAAGAAAAAGAAATAGAAAGAAAAAAATTTCTCTTTCTGATTTGTAAAGCTTGTCAATTTCCATGGTGTAAAGACTCCCGCCGGACATGGGCCAGCACAGAGGTGGGAAGTGATACCCAGCAGCACACCACTGTCCGCATCTCCACGACACAGACCCAATCAACGTACATGACCGCAAGAGCATAGACCGTAGTAAAATGTAACAAAGTAATCAGGAAGCTGTGAGGTTGGACTCTGTGTTACCTTTGTTTTTCACATGATTTATGTAATTGTAAGTTAACTGAGGGGACTTCTTAACAGTGGCTGGGTGGAACACCTGGCTCCCCCAATTCCCGTGAGTTTGGGGGAGCCACCTGGAGCACCCTACTGCCAGAGAACACACTCCGTTTGCTCAGAGCCCCCCTCCACTCATGGGTGGTTGTCTGGGCTATGGGATGTCAATCAGCAACTCTATCCGCTTGTGATAAAAGGAAATCAGTGGGTGGTTTTCCAGTCCTCTCCCTGAAAAACAGCCTCCCAGGAGACACTGGGAGAATATTTTCGGTTTAGAAAGGTGACATTGTCTTCATTTCCTTGTCTGGAGCTCTGCGTTTTTTCTTAGGCCACAAGACTGTGGTCGCATCAAATGTTCATGGACCCATTCACCAGCAAACCCCAGAGCCATTTTGTGCTAGCCGCTTGGGAGAGGGAGACGTTACAGGCTCAAGGCTCAACTGCAGGCATTCCTACCTCCTCGGGCAAAGCCGAGCCGCCCCCCCGCCCCACCTGCCAAGTTCAGGAGCAGATGAGAGGGGCAAGATATGGTGATTCACACTCACTGGGTCCCTGCACTTTTCTACTGATGGGGTTGCTCTGAAAATCTTCGTTTTGGGGCACAGTGGGTTCCTCTCTTGCACTTCCTCCATTCTAACAAGATTTCTGCCCTGTGCTCCTTAGGTGGTCGCTAAATTAGCTAATAAAGTTCAATATAAAAAGTTGATTGTAGAGTTACTGTTTGCTGCCGATCATACCCACACACATTAGAAAGATGAGTAATACGGAGTGTTGGTGAGGACGTGGGGAACCCAGCTGCTTCTCACATCTGGCATGACTCAGTCCAATTCAATATACAAATGCCCCATGACCCAGGAATTCCACTCCTGGGCACAGAGGCCACGTAAACCCTGCAAAAGGTCCATAATGGGACACTCATGAGGACAGTCATCACAGCCTGGTTTGTGGTGGGGGACTTGAAGCACCCAGGTCAGTGTGGGAGACAGACGCTAGCAGATGTCTCTGGTGCCCCATGCCACATCCCCTTTTCCCCCTTCCAATGGTCATTCCATTCCAAGAGACCCCTCCTCCAGCACATGCTGCCTGCATTTGGCCTTCTCTGATGTGGGTACACTCTCTTGGTCCTTCTGCCAGAAGGGAACATTTCATATCCCCTGGGAAATGCTCAGCCCGTGCAGTCTGGTATACCAGCTTCAACTTCTCCACTCCTTGTTAATCAAGCAGACAGTCCTGGAGGACGTTCTAAACACTCAGGGGGTCCTAGCAGAACTGGGGTCCAGTGGCTCCTAGCAGCAACCTCTGCAACTCACCCTGGCGTTGGCTCTTCCCCCTTCCTGACATCCTCCCTCCTGCTTCCTGAGATCATCCAACCAGCGACCTGAAAGTACCCAGCTTCTTGTCTCAGACTTTGTGACGCTAGCGGGGTTGGCGGGGAGTGGGGAGACCCAGGCTTAGCAAACACCACGGGGTATATCACACAGTGCTGGGAAGCCCCCCGTAAGATCCCCCCAGAGCAACATGGAGGGATCCCCCCAAGCAGAGTGCTGAGTGGGGCGAGCAGAGGAGGGAAAGAAGAAGAGAGAAAGAGAAGGAGGGAAGAGTCGGATGCAGATTGAAAACAGGAATGAAGATAGTAATGCGTGTTGGGCTTCTAGCTTTAAACGTCTCCCGGAAGGAGGTCAGACCCAGCCCCAGAGCACCAGGGCAGTCTGGAAGGAAGGAAGTCATGACTACAGCCCGTGAGTGCCCTGGAAGGAAGCACCCAGGGCCCCCCAAGCCTCGGGGGGCAGCCTGGGGCCACCGCTGCCCTGCCGTGTCCCCAGGTCCCCGGAGGCTGCACCTGTCTGGACGGGGCGCTGCACACCCAGTCCCCGGGGAGGAGGCGACCTGCTGGCTGGTGGCCCAGACCCCTCTCCCCTCTCGTCACGTGGCCCACACTGTCCCTCTCCTCCATGCTGGGTCTAGGATGGGCAGGGGATACTGCTTTTCTTTCATCTTCATTCTGTGTACCCTGAATAAAGCCCAGTCACTGAGAGAAAAAAGGTACTGTCCTAGTCCCGTCTCGAGGACTGTGAGAACACCAATTGAGTGCTTGTGACATTACACGTGTTGTCTTGGGGAATCTTCACAACCGCCCTCAAAGGGGGGTCATATTTAAAGGTAAGGAAACTGAGGCTCAGGGACAAATAGTCGCTTGCTGCCCAAGGTCATACCAGGTCATACCGGAGCCCACGGGCACGGCCTTCCCCCACGACTGGTTCAAATGTAGTTACAATTCTCTGTTGGAGAGGGTTCTTCCTCCCTGGCCTGTAAGCCCTTGAGGGCAGGGCTGGCCACGGTCACTGCCTAGCACAGGCCTGGCACACCGTAGGTGCTCCATTAATGTTCGTTGAGTCAGTGAAGTGTTGAAGGAGAAAGTTCTCTTTCTCCTGTTGTTGAGGGGATTAGATGAGAGAATGCAAGCAAAATACGCAGGTGCTCAATGAACGTGATTTTTTTTTTATTAACATGTATGATGGCTTTGCTCCTCCTGCAGGCTCACGAATAACCAGACTTTCTGGACAAGGCTCCAGCATGCAAACAGGAAGTGGGAGAGGCTACAGTGGGAAGAATTCTTCAGCTAGAGCCCAGTTACTGAACCCAGGAGAAAACGCAAGAAGGTCAGTGAGGCCTTGGAGGATCCAAGCCCTGCTCACACGTGCAGATGGGGATACTGAGGCTCAAAGAGCCTGCCTGGTACCCGGCTGTCCTTGGGTCACTCCCTGTCACCACCTGGATGTCCCATGAACCTCCTTCCTCTCCAGGATCAAAGACTGACAAGCGTGCCTGTGAAATTTCCCCCTAACTTCCTTCGCTTTCCAGAGCTGGGGAGAGCTGAAAATCCCCCAGGTGGACTGGAGCGTCTGTTGGTGGGGCTGTCTCCCCAGGGAGGAACTGGATCCAGAGTCCTCTGGAAACTTGCTGTCATTCTGTGACGGGGGGCAGGGGACAGGCTGTCTTCTGCAGATGGCCCTGGTTTCTCCGAGGTCACATCTGGGGTGGAGAATTAAGCTCTGGGCAGAGCCCTGGAGCATATCCGTGATGAAGGATGCAAAGCCCAGCCACCGTTTGTCACTCACACCCGGGTCCTGCACGGCTGCTCAGGGATAGTCCCGGGGGGTGGGGAGTGGGAGGCTGGGCTTGAAGTGGTCCCCTAAGCTGGGGCCAGAAGGGGACGGGAGGGGAGGAGGGGGTTTAGAGAAGTTGGTTCTCCTTCCTGTCTGTACCTTCCTTCTGTTCCTTGAACACCCCAACTTTGCTCTCCGTTGGAGCCTAGCTTGGGATTCCCAGGGCCTGGAACACAATTCTCACATCACGGAGGTCTCTGCTCAAATGTCACCTCCTCAGAGGGGCCTTTTCTCATCAAGCTGAGGGAGACCCCTACCCCAGCCACTCCCTAGCACATTGCCCTTTAAATTTCCTTCATAGCTCTCAGGGCTGTCTGCGAGGCACCCACTTATTTGCCCTGTGACCTCGGGCAAGTTCCTTAACCTCTCTGTGCCCAGTGTTTCTGGTCTGTAAAACAGGGCTCATAATACCCACCTTATAAAGTTGTAGTGGTGATTAAATGAGATATTATTAAAGTGCTTGGAACACGTCCTGGCACAGAGTAAGCCCTATGGAAGTGTTAGCAGTGACTGTCATTGTTATGATTGTGATGATCATCATTGTCATGTGTGGTTACTGGTTTCCCTCTTACCCACCCTCCAACTAGAATGTCACCTTCGTCATCACTTTGTCTGTCTTGCATTCTAATGCCTGCCACAGTGCTTGGCACATAGTAGGTGCTCAAGAAATGTTTTGTTGAAGGAATGGATGAATGAAAGGAAGCAGGTCAGAGGCTTAATGAAATCAGACAATGGGAATTTAAAAAGGCGGAGCCCAGCACATGCCTGGGGTGGGCATGGTGAAGGCATACGGTGGGAATAATTCTTGGCACCAGCAGCCCAGGGCTGGGCCCTCTCAGGTGAGGGGGCTGGAGGAGGAAGAATCCCAGGGGCATGAGTAGGTCTGATGTAGACTTAAGTAGGAGTCCCGGTGGGACTGTGGAATTCTCTTCTGTTCTAGGGCTGTTTCATGTCTTGGGCACATGAAGCCCGATGGTTCCTCAAAAGCCAAACCGTGGGCTCCTGCAAGCCCCTCTCCTGGTCGGGACTCCTTTGGCAGCCCCCTGTACCCTGACTGTGACCTACAGCCCAGGGCACAGCAGAAACGTGGGGCCTGAGGAGGAGGGGTCTCTGGGCAGCCCTGTGTCACCAGGGGTGATGCCAATGACCCCTCTGCTCAAACTGACAGCAGCCACAATAACACCCAACAAGACATCACCAACTGAAAGATCGGTACTATTTACTGAGCACTTACTCTGTGCCTGGCCTTGTTCTCAGAGCTTCAAAATATGAGCTCGGTTATTTCTCACAAAGACGTGCAAGGTTTGTTTGAGAACAGAAATGTGGCAACGTCCAAGTTCTTGAATTTGATCATTATATGGTGGCTAGGTTGTGGTCCTTGCTCTTGGAAACTCCACACTGAAGTACTAAGTGGTGAAATGGCAGGTGGTTCAGCAAAGAAAAGAAAGGTAGATGATGGATAGATGGATGGATGGATGGATGGTTGGGGTGGATGGATGAATGGGTGGATGGGTGGATGGATGGATGGGTGGATGGATGCAGGGATGCATGGATGCAGAGAAAGCAAATATGTTCAAACACTAACATTTGGAGAATATAGAGAGTATAAAAGTGTCCATGTAACTTTTCAACAGGTTTGAAACTTTTTAAAAATAACTTACCCCAAATTAGGGTGGCATCTTATTTTCCCCATTTTACATATGGGGAAACTGAGGCACAGAGAAGCTACAACTCATAGTACCCAGTCTAGAAGTATTAGCTGTTTGATGATTTATATGATGACGTGGAGGCTCAGAGACATCACGTAACCTGTTCCTCATCACACAGCATGAAAATAAAGTTTAGCTTTGAAAGACCTCATCTGTCTCACCCTCTGATGCCATGCAGACCCTGGGCTGGTTTGGATGGGGCAGGGGTGAGGAGCATGGACTCTCCCTGGCGGGCTTTCAAGTCAAGTCAGGACACACTGGTGTCCTTCCAGCTCCAGGGTGAGCCTTTGTGGAGCCCCCTTCACTCCCTCCCTCCCTGCTCCCGCAGGAGCCTCCCTGCAGCCCCCTTTAGTCTCTCCTTCCCCTATTCGCTTTGCACCAGCATCCCGGTCCCAGGGGCCTGGCAGGCTGGGGATATTTGCCAGCAAATACGAGATGTGTGTTAAACACTCTGCTGGCAGCTTCTCCCCACCCGGCAATGTTTGCTCAGCAAACACCACTAATTCCCCCATTTCTCTGCCTGGGCTGGTGCCCCCAGAGTGAAGTTTGTTCTTTACCAGCCCCACTGACAGTTCTGCATCCTCCTGGCCGCCACGGAGGCCCTTCTCCTAGCACCGAGCAAGTCCCAAGAAGATCTGTGGGGAGATCTCTGGTTTGTGGGGGTGTGTGTGCCTCTGGCAACATCTCGGACCAGAAGCCCTCCAGCTCTGGGACCCGGGGTGTGGGGGAGGGGCGTCTGATGAGTTCTCCTCTCTTTGGGTCTCTGTTCTATCCACACTCCAAGATCCAGGAAGTCAGCTTGTTCTGGCTGTCATCCATCCATCCATTCATCCATTCACCCATTCATTCATTCAGGCATTGTTTGCGTGCCTACTGTGTGCCAGGCAGCGCTGGGTGCCAGGAACACAGCCGTGTCAATGACTGACCTGACCAGGACAATTCCTGACCCTTCAGAGCTGCTCGAATAAAGCAGTTAACAAATAAATCAACCAGAAGAAAATAAAACAGGGTTTTATAGGGAGTGCTACTAGCAAGGGTGGTCACCAAGGTTGCCCTTGAAGAGAGACTGTCTGAGGTCGGGCTTGAAGAAGGTGGAGGCACACGGGTCGGTATGCCTGATTTCCCCCCTTGCCGCCGGCTCCGTGTGGCTCAGCACAGAACCGACACGGATCGGTCTTTATTTAAAATGTTACTGCATCTCCCATAGATTTTTAAAAGTAGAAATAAGATTCCTATAGCCTGAAACTCACCATTTTAAACATTCTAAAATGTACAATTCAGTGGGGTTGGGGTCGCTTAAAGTGTGGTGTGACCATCACCACTAATTCCAGAACATCTTCCTCGCCCCAAAAGAAACCCCACGCCCACTAAGGGGTCACTCTCATCCTCTCCCCCCTACCCCCCTCCCCGGGCCCCCAGCAGCTAAAAATTTGCTTTCTGTCTCTGTGGACTTGCCTGTTTTGGATGCGCACGAATTCAACTCATGGTCCTTCTGGGTCTGGCTTCTCTCACTTAGCAAAATGTTTTCTAGGTTCTTCCACGTGGTCGCATGGGTCGGCGCTGCGTGCCTTCTAATGGCTGAGTCATCGTGCCTGGTAGGGGTACACCACATTCCTTTTACCATCCGTTGACGACTGCGTGGATCATCACGGAGTTTGGTATTAATTTGGATTCTTCAAAATGTTATTTATCTTGAGCCCTGAGGTTTTCGGCAGCCGCCCCCTAAACTTGCACCTGAGGCACTGGGCTTCGTCTCAGATCTAGTACAGGAAGGCTTCAGAGAGAAGGAAGAGGATGCGAGGACCCCGAGCTGGGAATGAGTGAAAGTAGGACATCGTAGGCAGGGGCTCCCGGCAGAGGGAAGGGCTAGGCCGAAGGACCCGAGGCAGGAATATGTTGGAGGTGTCTAGGGAGCTCAGGTTGCCTGGAGGGCAGGGAGCCAGGAGGAGTGGAGGGATGTTGCAGGGGGAGGGAGCTGCGGCACATAGGACCCCGTGGGCCGGGGACGGGAGTGTGGGTTTTATTCTGAGCTTGAGGGAAGCCATTGGTTGGTTTCGAGTTAGCAAATGCACACAATCTGGTTTCGGTTTTAAGAAGCTGCTGTGTGTTGGCGTTGGAAGCAAAGCAGGGGGCAGGGGGGCCTCGGGGAGGGCTGCGTCTTGTGTCCAGGGCAGACACAGGGAGGCGTGAACCACAGGGGTGACAGCGACAGACGTGGAGAGAATCGGCATCGGAAGTTCTACTGTACGGAGAGGTGACCCGTTCATGTATTCACTTGGCAAAGAATTATTGAGCGCCAACTGTATACCAGGAAGTGCTTGATGCCAGGACTACAGTGGGCGACCAAGCTAGACAAGGCTTCATGGAGCTCAGAGACCTGAAACAAGAAACTATGGACCTGATCAGGTGTGTAGGGAAGGAACGCCCATTCTGAGGGCTGCTGGCTTGTGGCTGTTTCCAGAAACGGGATCTGGAGGTCAGAGGAAGACCTGCTACATAAGCGGGAGATGGGCTGAAGATGATCCTGCTCTCCGAGGATGCCCTCAGTAGAGAAGTCGTCCCCACCGCCTTGCAAGGGGGAAGACCCTTGCAACAGTGCGTGGCCTCCCAAGCGACTGCTTTGAAGGGAAATGCCCCCTTTGGGGAGGTTGACTTCTCGGTTGTGTTAAAAAAGAACCAGGACTCCAAGTCGGTGGCCTTTAGAGGGAATCTTAGAGGGAATCGTGAGGCCTGCCGGGAAGGTCCATTAGCTCTCACCATCCTCCCTCCTCCGGCTCCCCAGCGGCGGCCGTCTCCCCCGTGACTGATGACGAGTCATGGCAGGGGGCTGATTTGGAAGAAGCGAGGCCAGAAGACCCCTCAGCTCTCACACTGGAGACACCCCATTAATCTTTAACAAACATGAAGTTCCATGAGGCCGGGCCCTCAACTAATGAGGCCTGGTTTCCCAGGACTCCCCCGGGGGAAAGAGGAATTAACCACCAGAGGTCCGGTGAGCAGGGGGCTGATTCCCTGAAGGAAGGAGGGGGCCCTGGTTCCCAGCCTCACTGTCCCGGGGGTGGGGGCTGAGCATTCCCCCTCACACTCAGGCCATAAATACCATGATTCCCTTAATATATCTCTTTAGATGCAGTCACTATTGAAAACAGCTTTATCAAGGTGTAATTGACAAACAATTGCATATATTTGAAATGCACAGCATAGTAACTTTTGATATATCACGCACCTGTAAAGCCATCGCCACAATCAAGATAACAAGTATACCCATCACCTGCTAAGGTTCCCTTCTTGTGGTTCTTCGCCATTGTCTCTCTCCATCCTCCCATCCCCAGGCAGGCACCCACAGACTTGGCTGCTCTCGCTCCAGATGAGTTCACACTTCCTGAAGTTTGATATGAATGGATGGAATCATTGGGTCGCTACTCTGTTTCGGTCTGTCTTTTCACACTTGGCATAATGCCTGGGAGGTTCATCAATGTGGTTGTATCAATAGTTTGTTCCTCTTTGTTTATTTTTTTAAAGATTTACTTATTTATTTTTAGAGAGAGAGAGAGTGTGCCCATGCAGGGGAAGGGGGAGAGGGAGAGAGAGAATCCTTGATCAGATTCCCCACTGAACGCGGACCCCAATGTGGGGCTGGATCCCACGATACTGAGATCATGACCTGAGCCAAAATCAAGAGCCACGCGCCTAACCTACTGAGCCAGCCAGGCACCCCTGTTCTTTTTTATTGAGAACTACTATCCCACTGTATGGATAGACCATAGTTTATTTATTGATACCTCTGTTGATGGACATTTGTGCATCCATTCTCTCTCTCTGGTTTTCTTTCTTTCTTTTTTTTTTTTAGAACATAAACTTAAAATTTTAGAAGAGTTTTGGGTTTACAGGAAAAAGGCAAAGACAGTACAGAGGGTTCCGAAAGACTCCTCACTGTTTCTCCTTGTATTTACATCATACATTAGTGTGGTACACTTGTTACAATGAATGAACCAATATTGATCCGTTATTATTAAATGAAGTCCATCCTCTATTTAGATTTCCTTAGATCACTACACGGATCACTCTCGCCTCCTCCTCGTGCTTATCGGAAACCTCCCCTTCCCACGGTGAGAACACTGGCTCCCACCATCTGCCATCCGTTTGCTTCATTGTTCAGCCCCCGTTGGCACAGGCAGTGGTTTCAGAATTGCTAGCCCATGCCCCCGCGGGAACGACTTTATCAGCTAGACACCATGCCTACGTACAGCTCTGGCTGCCCTCAGCTTTACCGACTCCATTCATTTCCAAAGTTCCAAAGTTTCCTCCTTCCGCCCCCAAACTCCCACGGTGAGGTCGTTCCATACATTTATAATACAGCTAGACTATTTTGTCATATTCTGCATCTATCTTGGGGTCCCCAATCTCCTAAATTAGTTTTTTTTTAAGATTTATTTATTTATTTGTCAGAGACAGTGAGAAAGAACAAGCAGGGGGAGTAGCAGGCAGAGGGAGAGGGAAAAGCAGGCTCTTCACTGAGCAGGGAGCCCGAAGCAGGGCTCGATCCCAGGACCCTGGGATCATGACCTGATCCAAAGGTAGACACTTAACAGACTGAGTCACCCGGGCATCCCTTAAATGATTTTTTTTAAATACATTGTATACCTTAAGGTTCATTCTGAGTGTTGTAAAGTTCTAAAGGTTTTGACGAATGCACGATGTCATGTATCCACCATGATAGCGTCATACACAATAGTATCATTGCCCTAAAAAATTTCCTGTGCTACACACCCTGCCCCAGCCCTGAGCCCCTGGCAACCACTGATCTGCTATCTCTCTGGTTTTGCCTTTTCCGGAGTCTCATATAAATGGAATCCTATAACCTATAGCCTTCTCAGATGGGCTTCTCTCTTACTCAGCAATATGCATTTAAAGTTCCTTCGTGTCTTTTGGTGGATTGATAGATCACTTCATTTGTCGCTGGGTACTGTCCCATTCTATAGATGTGCTGCTGTTTATCTAGTCCCCTGTTGAAGGACATCTTGGTGGCTTCCAAGTTTTAGCAATGATGAATAAAGCTGCTGTATTCATGTGCAGGTGTCATGCAGGTGTCAGACTACGTTCGGCTTTGTAGAAGCCACTGCACCGACCGTCCCATTTTGCATCCCCACCAGCGACGGATGACAATTTCTGCGGCTCTGCCTCCTCTCCGGCAATTGGCATCATCAGCGTTTTGGATTTTAGCCATTCTAATAGGTGTGTTGTAGTATCTTGTCTGAATTTGCATTTCCCTGATGACATATGACGTGGAGCATCTTTTCATGTGCTTATTTGCCATCTGCTTTCGTGAGTGTCTGCTAAGGTCTCTGGCCCGTTTTTTTTTAATTCGGTTGCCTGTTTTCTTATTGTTGAGTCTTGAGTTCTTTGTATATTTTGGACAACGCTCCTTTATCAGATGTGTCTTTCACAAATATTTTCTCGCACTCTGTGGTTGGTCTTCCCGTTCTCTTGAGACACTGTATTTCCCTCACACCCCCTTTTAATGATTCCGCTAAAACAAAAAATTTCATTTGCTCACATCTATTGAACACCCAATCTGCGCCAGGCCCCGTTGCCATGATGCAGTGGGTTGGGGGTTTGATGCCTCCATTACAAGGTAACTAAGATGAGCACTACCTTCCAGGTGACAGTAAGGACTTAGGGTTAGTTCTAAGATTTAAAAATTCAATAATTCTCACATGTCACATATTTCCTTCTAAGAGTCCATTTACTATTCTAAAATTCCACGCTTCCCTTATCTCATGTAATTCTAAACCTTCCGGGACATAAGACACCACAAAGCTAGTATTTTTAAAGTTAATTACCTTGATGTTCTAGAAGTGTGTAGTTCTAAGACTTTACTCCTTAAATTTTCTAGAACTTTATGGTCCTCAGATTTTTATAAATTGAGGACCATAAGACCTTAAAGGGCTCAATTTTCAAAGATTTCTCTAAGTCCAAAATCTACTGTTCTGAGCTCCTATAAAGCTACAATTTTAGATTCTCTCATTCTAATACTATAGAATTCTATAATTCTAAGGTGTTATGGTTGATTTGCCTGAAATTCTAAAATAACACAGTTCTAGGTCTCTCTTGAGCAAATATGCTAAGATTCTCTCTCTCCAAGTTTCTAAGACTTGAGCTCAGGCCTCTTTGCAGAAGTTGCAGCAGGAAAGACATCTCTGAAGACAAATAACCACGTTCCCAGCACTTTGGCTCCCAGTACGACCAGTTCCATCCCAGAGCCTCCTGGGGCGGACCACTCCCATGCTGCATTCAGGCCAGGCTCCGGCATCTGACCTTGAAATAGAACTTGAAGTTCACGGGCTCTAGATGGCCAGCTTCCCCAGCACCCTTGTGCCAGGACATCAGAGGTTCCTCCTATGCACTGAGGACTGGCACTCCTGGGCCCATGAACCCCCACGGGCATGGAGGCAGCGACTAATTGAACACAGTGGCCAACATCTGATAAGATGACAGGTCTTTGGGAGACTAGGATACAGGATCGGAGAGCTGGGCTGAAGGTTGCTGAGCTGACAGGCTCTCGCACCTGGTGTGGATGGAGACCTGGTTCTTCACTGCCTTTTCTACCTTCCCTATTTTGAAATTTTGCCTGGAGCCAGTCCTTGTTGGAGGCCAATTTTCTTCCCTATCTGCTTACAATTTATGGTCCTTCCAGATGGTTATCTTTGCTAGGAATAGAGAGGAGAGAACGAAAATGGCTGTTTATCTTGGAACAAGGAGAGAAGGCAAAGCTACCCATCCCCACTGTCCTTCCAGTTCCTTCTCGCATCCCTTACAGCTCTGGGGGAACTGTATTAGGCAGAGGTTTTTCAATTGCAATACAATCTGCCAATTAGGTTCGCATTTGGCTGCATGTAACAGAAATTCGGGTACAGTGGCTTAAGCAAGCAAGCGGTTTATTTTTCACTGGGGACAAGAAATCCAGTGAAAAGCACGGCATCTGCCATCCAGAGAGGAAAAGGGTGAGAAGAAAAAGAGCCTTCTCCCTTGATATCCCTCAAGCACTGTCACTCATCTTGTTGCCTGAAAGTGGGTCACTGGGCCAGTTAAAGCTGAAAAAACTCTAGATAAGTATTTCAGTTAGCTCCATGGCGGCTTAAAAAAAAAAGAGTCAGGATTCTATCGATAAGGAAGACAGGAAAAATAGATAACCATCGGCGACCAGCAGCATCTGCCATGCCATCTGAAACATAGGTAACTAAGAAATAAATGAAGAAATAAAAATAAATCCAGTTGTAGCAGGCTTCAGGCATAGCTGGATCAAGGGGCTTAAAGAAGGGTGTCAGATATTGTGGGTACTCTGTGTGGCTCCACTTCCTGTGGCAAAATGTCTTCCGGCAACTGAGAACTGCCATTTTTAATCAAGTTAGTAATCCCAGGACAGGTGAACAAGTCTTTCCTGATAATTCTAACAGCGATAGGGTCATATAGCTATCTCTGGCTACTCCAATATGGCTGAACACAGGGCTTCTGGTGGAAAATACACTCTAATTACCAGGCTGGGGCAGTGTCCTTCCCCTGGAGCTGTAGGGTGGGGTCAGCCCCAGTGAGACCACATGAATGGAGACTATTGGTGAGGGGTGGCAGGCACAAGTAGAGAGGGCTGTTGGGCAGGTAAAGCCACGTACTCACACTCTAGGACGGGCATGTGCTTTCTCTATTACTTTCCTCCAGTGTTAACAGAGGAGCAGCCAAGTTATTGAATCCTGAGTCACAAGTCACGAGATGGGGGGTTAATCATTCATCAGATATTTCTTTGCTATTCCTGTGTGATTTAAATCACATTGGGGGCACCTGGGTGGCTCTGTCCATTGAGAGTCTGACTCTTGATCTCTGCTCAGGTCATGATCTCAGGGTTGAGCGAGCCCGGTGTGGGGCTCCATAATGGGTGTGGAGCCTGCTTAAGATTCTCTCTCCCTCTGCCCCCCTCCACAACCCCATCCCCCCACTGCTTGTGTGTACACACTCTCTCTCTTTCTCAAAAAAATAAATAAATAAACCTAATCGCATTGCTTTTTTAAAGGCCTCGGTCTCCCTTCTGGGAAAGGGACAGACCTCAAGAAAATCCCATAATCTTCAAGAGGGTGGGCTCTGAGGTCAGACATCTCAGGCTCTGCCACTTACCAGCTCTGTGATGTGACCTTGAACAAGTCACTTCCCTGTTTAGAACCTCAGTCTCCATAATCCTACGTGTTCACAGAGCAAATGCGAAGGGCGGGGATGAATGAGATCATGCACGTAAAGTGTGTCGCTGGGTGCCTGGCCCATAGTTAGCCTTTGACACGTGGTGGCAATCGTCATCATCCTCTTTATTAATATCATTACTTGCCTTGGGACCCTGCCCCAGGAAGAGTCCCAAAGAGCCACAGAGCATCACAATGATTAAAAACAAACGTCCAATGCCAAAACTCAGTTTCCCCCGCCTACCCCTCGTCCTGCCCCCAGTAACCAACTCCCTTCCCGGCTTCTGCGCTGGGCTAAGAGAAGGGTCCCTCCCTACTAGGAGCTTGGGGGACAGCACGCTGACCCCTTCTTTAAATTCGTCTCCCTCCGTGTCGCAGGGCCATCCCTGTTGGAAAAAAATGACTCTCACAAAAGATCCCTCAACAGCAATTATCTAAATGGGAGGCTGGGAGGGGGAGAGCCATTTAGAATCCACTTCATTGCGGGATTAGCTAATTAATTAACGGTTTCACTGACAACTCGTCAGAGACGTGTGTGTTAAACAGGAACGCAGTGGGGCGTGATTTATAGACTCTGACACCCCCGTCCCCGGCCTCTCCAGCCAAGTTCCCTCCCTCCCTGCCACCCCACGGCCCCCACAGCAGGGAAACCTGGGGGACCCTCTCCGGAGCTCCCTCTGGGGTTTGGGGTTGGGCTGCTGGCCGAGAGGTGCCACGGAGACATGACAGAAGGGCGGCCAGGGAGGGGGTGGGCTCAGGGACAGGGAGACAATGAAGAGATAACAAGGCAGCTGAGGCTCCAGGGGTGGCTGCATCTGCCCCTTGCCCCCAGCCCAGGGCCACTCCATCTGTGCCCGTCCCGGCACGCAGGGCCCCGTAGGCACCTGCTGGGTAAGGCTCTGCTCCCCGTCTCCCGACAGTCCAGAGCTTTCCAGAGCCCACCCACCCTGTGCGTGGAGAAGAGGGAGCCCAGAGCCTTGGCTTTGACTCTCTGTTGTGGAGGGGGTTTTCGGAGGACTGAAGGTGGGTGAGGGAGGAAGGGCAGTGTGCAAAAGAAGGGGAGCAGGGGAGAAGAAGCCGGAAGCGAGGATGGGGTACGAGGCCCGCAGGGGCATCCTGGGCCAGCTTCTCCACACGCAGCCCCCAGGGCACCTGCGTGGGACTCACGTGCGACACCGCATTTAAACGCAAAGGCTTGACCCACACAGAGCCAGTACCAAGCCAGCATCAAACCTGGATGTGGGCTCCGGGTGTTGCACGTTTTAACATTTTTATTTATTTTTATTTTTATTTGACACAGAGAGAGAGAGAGATCACAAGTAGGCAGAGAGGCAGGAGGAGAGAGAGGAGGAAGCAGGCTCCCCGCTGAGCAGAGAGCCCGACGCGGGGCTGGATCCCAGGGCCCTGAGATCATGACCTGAGCCGAAAGCAGAGGCTTTAACCCACGGAGCCACCCAGGCGCCCCAGGTGTTGCACTTTTAACTCCCTAATTGTGAATAGCACAGAATCTTGAGGCTGACTTATGAATCTACTAACGAAGAACCACAGATTCGGTTCCCACCGTGATCGTGGGCAAAGCCAAGGCTCGGATCCCCACTTGGGATTCGTTTTGCTACCATGTAGGTTCTAAAGCAGGCCGAGGAGAGTGTGCGGACCCCCTGAGGTGGCAAGGCAAATGTTCTCCAGGTGGACAGAAGGACATTCTTCTGGAGAGAGGGTCTGGGGAGTGTCTATAGAGTCTTAAAGTGGGTCCTGACTCCCAGAAGAGGTTAAGCGTGCCCAAATCAGCTTCTCTGGGCTTCTATTTCCTTGTCCATGATTCCAGAAGAATCATCTCAGTCCTTCACACCATGGGCAAGTGTGAGCCAAACACCAGCAGAGGGATAAACGCTCTCCAGTGCAAGGCATGAGACCCCCCAAGGGCCCTTTCCGTCTGTTCCCCGCCTCTCCCCTCTCCCCAGCACCTCCACACTCAATCAGGGACCCCGCTTCTCGGTCTAGAGGCTCGTTCTGGAGTAGGAGGAGGAGGGAAGCCTAGGCTGAGTCATGTCAGGGAGGACCGGTCTCTAAGGGGATGGAAATCACCCTGCCCGGGACGTGGAGCATGGAAAGAGGGGGAAAGGGGCCCATGACCTGTCTGAGCCCAGGATAGAAGCTTCTGGAAGAGGAGGCAGGGACTTCATGGTACACTGTGTGGTAGGGACCTTTGTCCCCATTTCACAGATGAGCAAACAGGCATTAGGACAATGCTAGTGAATAACGAAGCCCGATACATGTTTTCTGTATGTTTATAAATACGCATCTGTATGGGATCTCCAGATTGTGTGTGTGTAAAATACCAGAAAACACCTATCCTGAAGTTAGAATAGCCGCCGGCCCGCAGTGAGGACTCCGGAAACCTTAGCAGTGTTGGTCCTGGCTATGTATACGGAGAGCAGAGCCACTCAGGGCAGGACACACGTCGCCTTGGGTAGTGCTCACAGGGGCTCTGTGAGAAGTGAGGGAGTATAATGCTCCCCACTGCACGGGGGAGGAAACGGAGGCACAGAGAGGGTAGGTGACTCCCTCAGGGTGGCACAGCTGATTCTGGCGGAGCTGGACTTTTCTCCCTGGGTGGAGGCGGGGGTGGCGGGTCAGAGCCCGTCTCCCCCGGTCCCCGTGCGTGCGACCCGGGGAGCCTACCAGCCGGCTGGAAGCCCCCGCAGGCTAGAGCCTGCCCTCCCGCCTCGCGGGCGCCCCCTTCAGGACTCCTGGAGCGGGCCAGGTGCGGGCGGGCTCAGAGAGGGACAGGGGCGCGCCCGGGTGCCCCGCGCGTCCGGGCCGGGGGCGCGCCGTGACCTCCCCGCGCGCGGCCCCCGGCAGCTCTGAGTTCAAGGATGCGGAGAGGGCGACAGGGGGTTAAACCGGAGCGGCCCGCATCTGGGGCGCGGGGACCAGATTTCCCGTTCACACAGCGCACAATGGCCGCGCTCAAAGGCGCGCCGCGGGCATTGTTCGGCCCAGCGCCCGCGCGTCCCACCTCCGCGCGCGAATTAACCCCGTCACCCCGCCTTTGTCGCCGCGCACTTCGGGGCGGCCACAAAGGCGCCAGAAAACCCTGCCGTGTTGCGCGGTGGGGGGGG
>LNAC01000338.1:1384762-1515061 GCA_002007465.1 Ailurus styani
CCAGGAGAGAGCGGCCCAGCTTCTTCCCCCTGGAGAGAGGCGGCCCCTAGCCAGGCCTGCTGCGGGTTAGATAAGGAGCCAAAGCCACACAGCTAAGCTCATCCTCTTTTTTGTAATCTCCTCCTCCACCGCCACCCCTCCCCAGCAATGACTCCCCCACTTTTTTTTTTTTTAATATCATCTTTATGGCTTTGGAATTATCTGGGCTGACACTGCATTCATTTAGCCAAGGGCAGGTGGGGTCGCAGGAGACAACTTACTCCTATGTGTATATATTCTTGGCGGTCTCCCACCCCCACTCCCTGGCGGGGGCCTGGGCCGGGGGCTGGGGAGCCTTGGGAAGAGGAATAAGGAAGCTGGTAGGGGAGGGATTGGGGACGCAAGTGACAGCCAGTCCAGGGCAGACAAGAGGGCCAGAAACTCCGCAGTGGCAGAGGCCAGTTCTCCAGCAGGCATGGCTGATTTGCTCCCCTTCTCCCTGCCCTTGGATCAAGAAACTCATCTAAGGTCTCTCTAAATAGGTATCTCTCTAAATAGGTATCTCATCTAAGGTATCTCTAAATACTCCTTTCTTCATTTCTTCCCTCAAAATAGACCTTGAATTTCAGAATGTGGGTTTAATTGCCACCTGGTTTGAGTCTTGGCTTCTGCAGGCTGTGTGACACCAGGTAAGTGGCTTCGCCTCTCTAAGCCTCAGTTTCCCCAGCTGTAAAATGGGACCACAATAAAGCCCATTTCCTTCCATATTATGAGGATTAAATAAAAAAATTAATGGAAGTGCTTGGCACGTCACTGAGCATGTAGTAGGGAGTGGATTAATTGCCGTCCTTGAAAATAAGATTTCTTGCTTGTATTATTTACTGTGTGCTTCCTGTGTGTGGGAGGGACCCAGAGATGGCTCACACAGCCTCTGTCCCCCAAAGGCGCTCATTAACATGAAACAGGGGTCCTCATCAGCAGCCCCAGGTTAGGTTTATAAAATAGCGTTTTATTTCTAGAGGGAGATACAGATGTGCTCACTGGGCTTAAAAGTGATATGGAACTTATGAAGCAGACAAATTAGGGGCAATTCTTCTCATCACAAAAGGATACACTAGAGGCATCCTTTGAGGGGGGAGCCCTCGAATATTGAAAGTCGAAACCTTGCTGGGCTGGAGCTCTCTGCCCACAACCTTTCTCAATGGTTGTGCCATGAAAGAGAGCCTGGCCTGAGCCAGGAGTTCTGGGTTTGCACCTCCCTGGTGACCGGCTGGCGGCCTGGGGCAGGTGGTTTCCCCCTCTCTGTGGCTAGTCCCCGTAGGACTGGACTGGGTCACATCCTGCAGTGCCCCATGTCCACCCGAGGCCAGGACTCCTGCATAGTGGCCCCAGATCCTTGTCTTGGCCTTCAAGGCTCTGCGTGACCTGGCCCAGCTCATCTCATCTCCTCCCACTCTCTGTCTTTTTCACTCAGCTCCATCCACTCCAGCTCGCTTCTACCTCAGGGCCTTTGCACTTGCTGGTCCTGACTGGAACATTTGATCCCTGGTCGCTATGAATCTTTCTTGTCCCCATCTCATGACCACTGATCGACTAGACCTTGGATACTCACTGTACCCTCTTTGTCTTATCTTTATTATCTCACATCTACTTCACACTATCTGATATGAATTCATGTCTCTGCTCATTTAGTGTGTCCCTCCCACCACATTGTCAGCCAAGAACACGACTGGGTCTGTCTTGTTCAGTGGCGTCTCAGCACCCCATACCAGGCCTGGTGCCTGGTAGGGGCTCAGTATTTGTCAGATTACTCATTGGACCTAATGTCGTGACATACTCATTCTGCTTGCCTTTAAGGTTATTCACAGGTGACTGGGAGTTTCCTAACTGTAGAGAAATAGAATGTGAATCCAGACACGTAATAGTCTCATTGAGCACCTGCTTGCAAGCTGCGTGCCGTCTTGGGCAAAGCCTCCCAAGCAGCCCTGAGGTGACAGGCTACCCTCGGCCCAGCGCACTCTGCCACAGCTCCAGGAAACATCCATGGAGGTCCTGTTGCTGGAGATCTTGGTGACAAGTTCTCGTTTCCCTTTGCAGGATCTGAGCCTACCCACCACGAGAGCCACGCTGGAAAATGGACTCCGGGACCTGGCCTGAACCGTTCCCACAATCCATCATGGCCACCAAGTTCGATGAGTGACTTTGGTCGGCCACGAAAGTGAAGGTGCAGAATGAAAACAGGCTTTCAGAGGGGCTCCTGGCAGTGGTGTGGGGCCAGGGAGAAGGCGGAGGAGATTCTGATGGGAAAAAACTGGAAGGATGAGGCTCAGATGAGATGGGGAAGTGGGAGGCAGAGATTGGGTGCATTGGTGCCTTGTCTGGGGAGGTTAGACTGGGTCTTTGCTTTCTGATTCCTCTGGTTTTGAATTTGAGACTCTCAGATGTTCACCTAATCACCTTGAAATGATTATATTGAAGTAGGTGCCAGACAGATCAATACTTATTGAGGACCTACTATGCCCTGGACCCACACAGAATATCATACCTATGTCCCATGAACTAGTTTTCACAACAGCCAATGCCAGCCAGGTTTTCATTTCAAGGACTAGGAGACAAAGGCTCAGAGAGGTTACGTGACTTTTCTAAGGACACACAGCTAGGAGAAACTGAAGCTGGGATTCGAACCCATCCGTCCGATTTCAGAGCCAGTGCCTGCATTTGTCCGTACATCGAGGTGTGTGAACTAAGCTCAGGGATGGAAATAATGGAGCCGTTGGGAGGGGAGGAGGGACAGAGAAGGAGTGACAACCGGGCGGTGTGCTGGCCCATGAGATTTAGGAACAGAAGGTATGCTGAGGAGGGCACCACGGAGGAGGGGCTGGGCCCCTGAGAAGACGTCCTGCATCCCCGTTCTGTGCCCCGTGCCATCAGTCCTCTCTGCCCCAGCCCGGAGCCTCCGGTGGGGGAGGTGGGGAGGGGAACTAAGCATCATGTAATTGCCCGGGCTCTTCTGTGAAATTTGTTTCGGGACACATTAGTTCCAGTGAATTTAGCTGAACAGCGGGGAGCCCTGAGAAATGATTTGCAATTAGCCGCAGCCCCACGACCCCCCATCGGGATGCCAGGCTTGGGCACCGAGTGGGGAATGGCCAGGGGGTGGGGCCGCCGCCCAGTGCCTGTGGAAACGCTCGCAGGGGCGACTGAATTTGAGCATCTGGGACCCGACTTGTCTCTGAGCCTGGCGGGGCACAACTAGGGCTGAGGCAGGGGCCAGGATGGAGCCCGACCAGAGGGGCATCAGGGATGATCCGATCCCTACCTCCTCCTTGGCAGAGGGGGTGCCGCACGGGACCCCCCCCCCTTGGCTCTCCGACCGTCACACACCCCGTCTCTGGGAGGACAGCCACTAGAGCATCTCTGCCATTGCCGTGCCCCTCGGTGTCCTTGGCACTGTGCTGGCTGCTTCCCCTCCGATCATAAATCCTCCCTAATGGAGGCAGGTAAGGAAATGGGCGCGCAGAGAGGTGAAGGGATTCTTGCAAGGTCGCCAGGATGTGGCAGGAGGAGAAGTCAAACCCTGGCCCATTGGACCCTTGTCGTCGCCGCCTCCCGTGGTGGCCTCGGGAGGGGATCAGGGCTCTGGAGTCAGGCATCATCTGACCACATCACCCGACTGTCATCACCCCATCATCTGGTGTGGGCCCGCTCTGCCCCCTCCAGCCGCGCGGTCTCTGCTGGCTCACTTCTGCTCTGAGACTGTTTCCTCATCTGAAAACTGAGACTACGATTGCCCAGGTTGCGGTGGCGTCTCTAGGATTCAATCAGAATATTAAGGATTATGTCAGCAGAAAGGACTCCGGTGATAGATACTATTATTATTATTGGTGTTTTTGATGTTGTTCTTGCTGTATTCCCATGGAGCCTAACTGGAGAGGAGAGAAGAAAGAAGGGGAGGGGTCCTGTGCGTCCCGGGGCTGGGGTGGGGGACTGCCTGCCTGCAAACATGTACCCCCTCCCCCCAGCTGGTCCCCTCTGCCCCTGACCTGCCCCTTGAGGTGGTGTGGAGGTAACCAAGACAGTCCTGGCCTCACAGGAACGCTCCCTAATGCTTCTGGAATGAGCCAGGCGGGGGGAGCGGCAAACCTTCATGGCACACAGAGCCCTCTGTGAGCCGCGGTGGTCAGAGAGGGCTTCTGGGAGGAGGCAACGTTGAGCCAGAATCGTTTCTGTTATGGTTGGGGGATCCATATTGCACAACCCCGCGGGGCGCCCTTTGCGTTGTGTTCCGTGTCAGACAACACAGCGGCTCTAATTTGTTAGAACTGGCAAGTGCTCGCCCTGTGCCTTCTGACTATCAGTGTATTCGCTCCTCACAGTCATCGGACGAGGTAGAGGAAAATTAAGTACTTTCTAAGTACTTAACGTATTTCCTTATGAAATGCTAGTGTCCTCCCTTCACCTTAAGGAAAGCTTACGTAATTTCTTTCTCCCCGGCCACACAGCCAAAGGTGCTGCTGGGGTTCAGCCCTGGGTGGCCGGTTCTTGAGCCCCTGCCCACGTCCCTGCTGCCTTTCTCTCTCCTTCCGAAGCAGGCAGACCAACCATGTCATTCTGGCTGCCCGCACGCCCCGAGAACCCTGGGTGGTGACCCAGGAGTGGCAGCGACCCATCCCAGAGTCTGACCTCAAAGCCAGCCTGCTTCCTGTTTGGGGTGGGGGTGTGACCAGGCATTTGGCCAAGGGGGCCCAGGACCCTGAGGCTGCAGTTGGGATTCTCAGGGCAGGGGAAGCTGCTGGCCGTCAGCGGTCCCTCCTCCCGTGCTTCCTGGCACAGTGCCCGGCACACAGTAGGACTTCAGTGACGTGAACTTGGCCATGTGAGGAAAAACAGTTCCCACTTACGCAGCATGTCAGAGACTCAGCCAGCCCAGCGGGGAGCAGGGACAAGAAGCTCATGATTTCAAAGCAGAGGTGAAGGGAGGACACGAGCGTTTCTTAAACTGCCTCTTCTGAGTCACGCGGTTCTGGAAGAAACAGGCAGTTTCTTCTAGGAGCTGGGGGCCTTCGTGGCACACGGAGGTCTCTGTGGGCTGGGGTGGTCAGGGAGGGCTTCTGGGAGGAGGTGGCCTTGAGCTGGAATTGTCCTTGTTATGACGGGGAGGGGGTATCTGCACGGCACCTCTCCAAGGGGCTTCCCCTCTGCCCCCCATGCCAGCGAGGTAGGTCAGTTCTGCACACGAAGAAACAGTGCACCGGCTGGGGTCCCAAGTCTTGCGCTCCCACGTAGGATGGCCAGCCATCCTGACTTGCCTGAGACCGTCTGGGTTTAGTGCTGAAATTCCCGCATCGCAGGCAACCCCTCAGTCCCGGCAGATGCAGTTGGTGGATCACCCTCACTTCTAGCGACGAGGCTGGGATTTGAACCCAAGACCGGTGGCAGCCACTTCTTCCCCAGCAACATCCCGCATTTTCCATCTGTTCCTCCTTCTGAACTCATCGGCTCGGTCCCCGCGGTCCCCAGAGTCCTGCCCTGTCCCACGCCTTCTGCGGATTTCCCCAATGCCCGGGGCTGGGCTTTCTCTCCCTCTGGCTTCTTATCTTGCCTTGTCTTCTTGTGGAAGAAGAGATAAAAGTAATTCTTATGGCCGCTTCTCCAGCGGTGGCGGCCAGCCCGTCCCCCCCTCCTGCTGTATTTCCCTGGCCCGGCCAGATAAAGGGTTAGGCCTAAGCACATGTCATTTTCTTTGTGTGAAATCAATATTCAGCAAAGTTTATCTGCCCGACATAGCAGGAAGTGCTAATTTCATCCGCGTCAATTATTTTGATGAATGTTCATAATGCCCAGGGTGTGAGAAGAAGATAAAAGAATTACTGGAATAACGCACACGTACTACACACACACACACACACACACACACACACACACACGCACGCACGCTCACCCAGGAGTTCACACTGGGGCACACGCAGACCTGGCGAGGGGAAGGTGTTAACTCACAGCTGCCCCATCCGCCCCGCCCGCTGACGATGCAAAGCATCTCGGGAAGAGGGAACAGAAGGGGGGCCTGTACCAGGAGTCACGGGCCCCTGAGTTTTAGGCTAGAACAGTGTTTCTCAACTGGGGGCGCATTTGACCCTTAGAGGACAAATATACACAGAGTGTCTGATGTGTGTAGGTCCTTAGTCCTGTTTGTTGACTGAATCAACAAACCTTTGGAGACCTTTTTGGGGGCAGAGTGGAGATGCTACTGACATCTCAGGGTTAGAGACCAGGGCCACTGCCGGGGACCCTGGCACACACAGGACAGCCCCCCGCCGCCTAGAATTCTCCAGCCCACGTGCCAATCGTGCGGAGGCTGAGAAATCCCGGAATCAAGTCATTTTTAATTTTATTTTTTAAAAGCGTTTCTCTGTAAACACGCGTCTCTAATTTCTAGCAGTGATGGCGAGGAAATATCTGTGGGCTTGTACATAAATTTTTTAAAGACAGGATTAAGAAACAAAAAGATCAGATGCTCAACACAAGAATAAAAACACATATATACTTCGGTAATTCTACTCCTTGGTGATTCCCTATGAAATTTTAAAGAATACAGTAAATAAAGACAAGTCTGTTTTTAAAATACTAGCCTGATAGAAATTCTCACGGTGGGAGGGCGGCCGGCAAGCCTCCAGCCAAGCAACTGTCGACAGAGTGCAAATGCCAGGAACTCGCCCGGGTCCAACTCTGGAGGCTCTGAGAATCTTGACCGGAGTGCGTGTGAGGACGGTCGCCCGCTCCTGGGTGCACCTGTCACTGGAGAGAGTCCTGCATGACTCTTGCTCGTCCACCCTTGTGAGCCGGCCCCTGTGTAAGAGCCAGGGATGCTCTGCCTTCCACGTAGAGTCAGCTAACCCCGACCCCGTCCTCAGCTGCAGCCTGGCTCAGCAGGTCTGCGGGGAGGCCTGAGACCGTGCATTTCTACTCAGCTCCTGGGAGAGCCAGGCATCAGGAGGACGGTGCCTTTCACGGTGAGGGTAGCACCACTGCTGTCAATGTGCATTAGCATCTCGGGTTACCTTTTGGTCTATCTTGGGGCAGAGTAAAAGGACATGGGGATAAATACTTCTCCATCGCGCATGTCCGGGAGTTCTTGATGGTCAGCAGGCAGTGGGCCAGACCCCTATGTCCCGAGTCAGGCTGTGTGGGCTCCAGGTACTGCATTCTTGACTTAGGCGTTGCTAATTTTTTCTGTTTGTTTTTTATTGTTTGCTTCTCCCTGTAAGAATGGAATTCCCACACTGATAGGGATCTTTGTCCACTTCGTCCAATTGCCACATCTCCAGCCCCCAAGAGAGTGTCTGCTGTGTGTAGGTCCTTAGTCCTGTTTGTTGACTGAATCCATGTGCCTCAGTTTTCTTACCTGTCAAATGGGAATGACAACAATCCCATTCATTTCATAGGATAGTTTAAGCCCTCCCTCAATGTGGATGATGATGATGATGATTATCATCGCCACTATTACTATCCTCATCTACCTGTCTACTCGGCCCCCAGGCATATCATTCTAGTTTCTCTTGTTGCCTAACTGAGTGGCCCCCCAGGGTAATGCGGTAACACAACCCCAGAATCTGTGGGCTGGCAATTCCAATAGGGCCTGGTGAGGATGGCTCATGCCTGCTGTCTGGGACCTTGGCTGTCCGGGGTCACTGGAAGGCTGGCGATAACACAGCAGCCGGGGCTGGAATCATCTGGAAGCATCTTCACTCGCACGTCTGGAACCTTGGCTGGAGAACCTCAAAGGAGAGAGAGGCTTGTCAGCTGGACCACCTACACATGGCCTCCCGTGTGACTTGGGCTTCACCCAGCTCGGTGGCTTCAGATTTCTCACGGCGTCCCAGCATCACCTCCCCGTGACTCGATGGGTCTTCAAGGTCACAGATCCACACAGAAGAGGAAAGACGCCGACACTTCCGCTCAGCGGAGAGACATCCAAGAATTTGGGGACCACGTGTCGAAACAAGCACACGAGGTGACCACTAGGTACCTGCTGCTTGACCAGCTTTATTTTCACGGGCTGTGAGCTCACGAGGGTGTTTGCCATCTGTCCAGCCCAAAGTCCGTGTCATGGATGAGGAACTACAGGCAATGCTGTGTTCGGGTCCTTCCCGCTTCCTTGGAGCCCGCCTCCAGGACCAGTGGCGCACTCCCCACAGTCTAAGAGAAGTCAGCAGCACCTATTTTTTTTTTAAACAAATATATCCGAGGACGCTCCTTCTAGGAGGAAATGCTGAGTGTCAATCACATAATATATGATATTGTGAGCAGATGTCATGATATTATATGGTAAAATATTATGAACAGATGATATGCTATTTATTATGAGCAGGTGATGTATGACGCCATATTACGATTATGGATGATGATGTATTGTGTATCCTTGCACACGCGCGAGATTATGTATTCACACACTCTGGCATGAAGAGTCTGATTTAAGAACTCCTTTCAACTCACCCACCCCTGACTCTGCCAATCAAAGTCTCTTTTGCTGAGCGGGACGAAGGATCAGAACTCTTTAATCCTTGGGCCAAAGCCATATGTGGATTTGGGATTTCTGGAGACTTCAGGCCCATGGGCCATGAATTCTGAACATCTTGTGATGTGCCCAGGGCTTTGGGTCTGGACAAGTGGCTTCTTGGTTCCGTTTGTAGGAACAGTAATATCGAGAATGAAATTGCCGTGGGCCGATGGCCTGGTGCTAGGTGTACAAAGAGAAACCGGGCTGTACTCATGACTTGAAACTAAATTATCAGGAACAGAAATGGAATCAGGAGGGAATGTGCGTGAGCGAGAACAGGAACCCTTCGGAGTGCATTTCCTCAAAGCGACCATCATGTGAATATCAATGCAAATTCTCTGCAGGAAAACAATCACTCGTGGCCAATTTGGAACCAGGGAAGGAGCAAAGAGGAGCTTGAATGAGTAGCACGCCTAAAAACCAGACATCCTCCAGTCAGTAAAAATCCATTTCCTTATATAAAATTCTACATTAAGGTCTTGCATTTCTAAATGCAGAGATAAAAGTCTCTGGTAGATAACAATTGCGGAGCTCATAGGGTGCAGGTGTCTTTGGGGGGGGGGAGCCGCCCTGGAGGCATCTGGCCTAAGTTTGAATCCAGATTCTCACCCTTCCGGGCTGGGGGACTCAAGCAGATTCCAGAACCCCTCTGTGCCTCAGTTTGCATATCTGTCAAATGGGCATAATGGCAATTCCCATCGCACAATGTGGTTATGAGGATTTAAGAGATGCAGAGGGCTTAGGGCATTGTTTGGGGTGTGTGCGAAGCACTCCACAAATGCCTACTTTCTCTATGATCACCAACGAACCTGTTCAGTCAGCAATTAAAATGCTACCTTCTTTAAAGAATTCCTCCTTTGAAATGGCTGAAACACGCTCCCAGAAATCTTGCCTCAACATCAGAACTGTGCCCAGTGCGCTGCTCTCATTTCTAGAGCGGAGGTAGATCTTCGACCCGTGGAGGTAGCATCATCACAAAAGGTAGGGTGAGGGGGAACCCGGGCAACTTCAGTGTAAATGAAGAACTTAATCCCTGTGGACGTTAATCACACTCCCCATTCATGAAACCTTCACTTTTTTTAATGACCTAAGAGCTAGACTTCTAAACTCAGAAGAAAAGACTTTCTTAGTGATTTTCACTAGAGTGAACATGCTGCCTTTGGTGAGCCAGAGTAAGGACCTTAAAAAATGATCCCTTTTCATTCTCAAGCTCTGTCTGTCTGTCTGTCTCTCTCTTTCTCTCTCTCTCTCTCTGTCTCTCTCTCACACACACACGCACATACACCCCACCTCCAAGGGGCTTGTCCTTCATCTAAAACAGGATCGCTCAACTTTGGGTCACATCATTCTTTGTTGTGAGGCATCCTCGTGCATTATAGGATGCTTAGCAGCATCCCTGGCCTTACCCACTAGATGCCAGTAGCGCCATCTCCTTCATCTGTGACAACCAAAAATGTCTCTAGACATTGTCAAATGCTCCCTGGGGAGGCAAAATCGTCCCCAGTTGAGAACTACTGATCTAAAGACTCCCAAGGTCCTCAGGGTCCCCAGCTGTCATGTTTGTGGGAACCAATGTGTACTCTGAGGCAGCCTTCCTGAGTGCTAGTCAGCGGAGGGACAGATCCATAGGCCATGTTATCACCCAAGCCACTGGAGTCGGAGGCTCCTATCACAGTGCTCCCAGCCTTCAGTGCATCAATTAGGTAGCAAAGAAAACAGAGAGGGTCTGAATGAAGCAATTAATAAAGGTAAATGAAGGGAGACAGAAAGTATGGTGAAGAGAGGGGAGAGTCCGGAGGCAGACAGACTGGATTTGAACTCTGGCTCTGTGAATCTCCCAGGTCTGAGTTTCCCTCTCATCAAGCGGGCACACTGATGCTAGCATATCTCTGGCAATGAAGTGCGATGCTGCGTATAAGCCTTTACTGCAGGGCCTGGTCCTCCGTAAGTGCTCCACACTGAGCAATGATTGTTATAATGCTGTCCATGCATGTGTAAACCTCTGTATCCCACAGACATTTGTAACTGTAGCATCATCTATATCATGTGCATTTCATGTCTGTCTCCCTACTAGACCCAGGTTGGACTTCCTGCAGTATCTCCATTCTTGACGCCAGCCTGGCCCATCATTGTTGTTCTGTGTTTGCTGAATGATTGCTCAACACTGGGTAAACATTCCAAGGCATCCTGTGCCCCCAGGGAGCTCAGATCTTGCAGGTAGGTGGGTTTGCACTCTGGTGGTGGGCAACGTGGAGGTGTCTACTGTGGGGGTACACTCAGCCACCCTTTGTGAGCATCCCTTATGCACCAGGCTTAGAACTTGCTGTCAGTTACCAGTGGCCACGTAACTTCAGTTCACACATGTGTATTCGGTCACAGTTCTGGGGGCCAGGGGTCTGTCTGAGCACAGCGTAGCTGGGCAGAGTCTCCTACAGAGCTGGGGTTAAGGTGGAAGTTGGTGCTGAGGTCTCATCTGGAGACTTTACCGGGGAAAGATCCACTTCCTAGCTCATGGACTTGGCTGTTGGCAGGATCCCGTTCCTCGTGGGCTGTTGGGCTGTGGGCCTCAGTGGTGCTGCTCCCAGTTCCCTGCCACACGGGCCTCTCCATGGGGCAGCTCACAACCTGGCAGCGGGCTTCACCAAAACCAGCAAGGCAGAGTCTGCTGGCAAGATGAGAGATACAATCTTACAACATCTACCACCTTTCCCATATTCTATTGGCTAGAAGCAAGTCGCAGGTCCTGCCCCCACTCACAGAGAGGAGTGTATACAGGGTGAATCCCAGAAGGCTATGATTATTGTGGGACATCTTACAGTGTGTCTGCCACAGACCCTTAGGAGCATTAGCTTGTGAAACGCTGTGGGACAGGTCCTAGTACTGTTCCCGTTTTACAGATGAGGAAAGAAGGGAAGCAGCAGGTGTCACAACGACCCTCTGGCTCAGTCAACAATGACCCAAGGGCACAGTATTCCACCTATGGTTTCTGTGCTCAGTTAACATCCTTAAATGAATGTTTTACTATTCATTCTAAATGTTAAGCAGATCTTTACCAAACTGCTAACAATGACAAGCACTAGGTAGAGGGACTATGAATGATTTTTAAAAATTAACCTTGTTATATATTTGCTTTCAAAGTAAAGCACACAAAAATATTATTTATAAAACAGCAGAGAGCGGTAAAGTAGAGGTCAAGGCTGGGTTGGCCAGTAAAGTCAAGCCCTCAGCAACGGTGCCAAGGGCAGGGGTCAAGGCTTACCTTTCTGGAATCTTCCCAGTACACAGTCAGTCTCACCCAACGGCCAGATTCCCACCCCAAAGGTCAAGTCTCTATTTGGGGGAGCCAGGAGCCAGCACCCAATTTCCCGGTAGACCCAAGAGAATCCTGAGAAACCCAAAGACCAGAGCATTTTCCTATTAGTTTTGTTGTTACTGTTGCTCAGTTTTTTCAAATAAGGGAATGACAAATGTCATGCAAATTACGCAATTAGTACAGAATGTAGTTTTAGCCTCCAAATACTTGAAGCCAACCAAAAAAAAAAAAAAAAAAAAAAAAAAAAGGAAGAAGAAAAGAAAGTCAACAGTCTACTGGAGAACAATTTCATTTAGCAGATAATTTAGAATTTCATAATTATTTCCTTAGTCTTCTCAAAACCAAAAAACGCCAACAGTGTTTCAAAGATCTTACTGCTGTTACTAACTAGGAAGAGTGTTTGCAGAATTAGCAATGTGGCTTTTTGCAAGAGCAATATGCCCCTCTTATTTAGGAAAAGGGGAGTGAATTCTCTGTGGTGTCTTGTTTGTTGATGTGGGTTTTATAAAGCGTCACCTCTAATATGTTGCTGGACTGGGGCCAGATCACGTAATATTTGGCAGCCATTTGGTGCAGGCAAGGAGGAGGAAGTTTGGGAAAAGGCTGGAATTCTCTTTAACTCTCCGCTTTGGCTGCTGAGGTCTGAACCTTACTTTTCCAGGTGGGTCTGGGTAACGCACTGGATCACAGACTGGGTTTGGGTGGAAATTCTGGGGGCACAGGAGGGTTGATTGATGGCTTTGGTGGGTCTGGAGCTGGTCTTCTTTCATCACTGGTGCGAGGGGCAGTGTCAACGTAGCAGAGAAGCTGAATGCTGCTTGTGACGTGCAGCCTTTGGGAACGGGCTGCCTGGGGTGTATCAGTTAGCGTAGGCCAGGTCATGGTGTCATAACAAACATCCCAGTGACCTCACAGTTTAAAATAATGGAGGTTCATTTCTCACCCGCCCCATTTCTCCAGTGCAGGTCATCTGGTACATCCCTGTGCTCACTGAAGTCACTCAGGGACCCGGCTGGAGGACTGGCCACCCTGATCTAAAGCTGTCACATCAGCCTACATCCCCACAATCCATGCAGCAGAGGAAGAGAACAGTAGAGGGCAAGCATGGGAAATTAAATGCTTTGGCCAGGAACCAATGCAGTTACTTTTCTCACATTTAATTGGCCCCAACGGGTCACGTGACCACACCTAATTTCAAGGGACAGAGAACTTATCACCCCCGAACATCTGGCAGTAGAGACCTAGATAAGGATGAATATTAATGATGTCTACCACATGGGGCTTGGAGTGTTGGCAGTGGGGGAATCAGAGGTTTTAGGGGGTCTGGGAAATTGGGCGCCCAAGAATGGTTTCTCCCAGAATATTAAATTTATCAGCCCCTACTAGTCGCAACATTCCCACCTTGTCACATCCTTGTTGTGGTACCTGTTTATATTCTACAGAGGGTAACCACAAATGTCTTGCTTAATCTTTTTGATAAGAAGAAGAAGAGATGTGTGTATTTTACCAATAACCATGTCCCAGGCACTTTATATAAACTGCCTCACCTGATCCTCTGGGCACTCTAGTACATGCATCCCCATTTTACAGGCAGAACAATGGAGGCCCAGAGAGGTCAAGTGACTTGCCCCAAGTTGCACAGCCACCAAGTGGCTGAGTTAGGATTTGAACCGAGGTATTAAGTAGCCACACTTCCAACTCTGGCCGTGCCTTTCCCTTAAGGAGGGGAAAAAAAGAAGGTTGGAAAGAAGAGACTGATATGGCTGATTATGGGAAAGTGGATGCCGAAGTCAGCTGGAAAACCTCTGATTTGATGATCAAGGAGACTGAGTGACCACTTTGGGAACAATCTTAATTTCTGAACCATTTACCTTTTTCCTTTTCCCACTGATATATCTTGATTTTTCTCTAAGACAGGCATTAAGAGATGGAGGAGGGTCCGGGGGTGGGGTGTTCTGGGTGCCGGAGGGTGGGGTGAGGAGGGGGAAGGGGCCTTGAGGGGTGTGGCACAGCCCCAGGCAGTTGGCAGCAAGAGGAGCTTCCTTCCAAGGATGGAGAGCGGGGAGGGGGTCCTCGGGGAGCCAAGGCCAGAGGTGGTGCCCCATCTGCCTCATTGCGGCCTCCGCCAAATCTGTTTCTCTGTGCTCTCCGGAGGCCGCTGACCTGACCCCTTTCACCACCGCTTAGAGAAAGGAGCTTTGAAACATGCTTGTGTCACTGAGCCCCCCAAGCCCCCTGAGTCAGAGGGAAATGCTTCTGAGCAGCGTTGTTCTGTGGAACTTTCCGCAATGATGGAAATGCTCCGCACCGTCCAATATACTAACCACTGTACGGAGCCCGCGGAATATGTCTAGTGAGACTCAAGGATTGCATTTGTCAAATTATTAAATTAATCGAAAGGTAAACAGGCACAGGTGCCGATGGCAAGCATATTGGCTAATCCAGGGCCCCCAAAGAACAGGACATGGCTCTAAGTAGTTCGCAGACACAGTTTTAAATAACCTTGAATCCCACGGTGAGAAATGATCCCTTTTCTCTTGTCTTCCTTTAATTGTGGGATTCCAGCAAGGAGAAAGTCTCCGTGGGTGCCGATAGATCTTTGACACATTTCTAAGGACTGCACATCTCCCCTTTTAACAAAGAGCATAAAATCGGGTCTGGAACCTTCAGCAGGTAAAAGCATTAGGCTTACCTCAATAGTCTCAGTTGTTGTTGTTATTTGTATTTATTTCTATGGTGGCCATCAGTTTGTGGCGAGGGAAACAGACTTTCATTTATGATCATAATGTACGGTTTCATTTTAAAGAAAAATCTAGAAGTAAAAAGAAAATGAGTTTAACAGCATGGTGACTAGAGTTAATAATATTGCAATGCATGCTTGAAAATTGCTATGAGAGTAGATCTTAAACGTTCTCACCATAACAGCTACCACGAAATGGTAATTAGTGGGGGTGAAGGGTGTGATGAACATTTCACAATATATACATGTATCAGATCATCACGCTGTATACCTTAGGCTTGCAGGATGTTACCTGTCACTTGTATCTCAATAAATTTGGGAGGAGAGAAGAAACATACTGTAAAGTGGGAAAGGAAATTGTGTTCATACATTTAAATTCTATACGGTATGGAGAATGAAAGCACCCACCTAAAGGAATCTCAGCAGTTGAATTCTGAACTGAAGAAATGGCAAGGTTCGTAAAATGCAATCAGAATGACTTTTTCACGTAAGGGTCGAAAATAAGCAAAATTGTATGTTTTACATGCATCGCGGGTTACGTGCGTTGTGATAATATGCGGAGGAGGAAGGAGAATTTTAAAAAATGTGGTGATATGTCTATGGGAAAAGAAGCTGGGGTTATGGATACAAGAAAGATAAACGAGTTCTTCAGAATTGTGAGTGCTCAATATGAACTTATTGATGGGAGTTGGCTGGGAGGTACATTACGCGTAGACTTTACAAAACTGTGCATATATACAATATACTCTCATTTGTTGCATTTGGATTGGTTTTATGTAGACAAAGATTTCAAATAAAATAAAAAATGAGTTCACTTCAGTAAAAATACGAAGTCCGTGGAGAAGCAAACACATACTGGATTGTATGAAAGGATTATGATGGACTGCTTTAATAGGCAAATTTCTTCCAAAGCCAATTTTTTCCCTTTTTTAAAATAACTGTTTAATTTTGTAATAACCTCAGATTTACAGAAAAAATTGCAAAGGTAGTACAGACAGTTCCCAAAGACCCTTCACCCAGCTCCCCCTAACGTTACTAAGTTGCTCATCAGGGCAGTTTTATTGCAACTAAGAAATTGACATGGGTAAATTACTCTTAATGAAGCTCCAGGCTTTTTTCGGATTTCACCAGTTTTTCCACTTATGTCCCTTTTCTTTCTTTCCTTTCTTTTCTTTTCTTTCTTTCTCTTTCTTTCTTTCTTTCTTTCTTTCTTTCTTTCTTTCTTTCTTTCTTTCTTTCTTTTTTTTTTCCCCACTAATGTCCCTTTTCTGTTCCAGGGTCCTATCCCAGGCACGGTACTGCATTTAGCTAAGCCAGTCTCCTGGATGCTGGGCCTGTCTGGGGAGAGATGCTGGACGCAGTCCAGATCCAGTCACTTCCCCGTACGTTCCTACAGCCCTGCTCAGAACATTGGCATCACTGAGGATCTCATGGTACAGGGCAGGTTCATCACCCTTTCAAGCCTGAAAACGGGAACCTCTTGTCTTTGTTTATTCCCTGTGGGCAGCAATCTGGCCCCTTACCTGTCCCATTCTGACCAGGAGCCATTGTTTTGGTTCGGTTTTCTTTCTATTTTGGGAGCCATATGTTTTGTGGGCTGTAAGAACAAGACTTGGCATTTATCCCTCCTATCTTTCACTTTGGTAGATTCAGCGTAAACACTCCAAAGAGAACCCCAGGAGTTTTTTGATTTCAGTGCAGGAGAGCTCTGCGTGGGAAAGACTACTCAGGAAGCCTCTTGGGGGGAGTGAGCTGTGCCTTGAAAGTTGGTAGGTTCTGGGCTAGAAGGAAAAAGCTGACAGGGCTTTCCCTGGCGGTGAGGTGGGTTCCTGTGATGGAAATCTCCATTTTATGTAGGATTTCATCACCGCTGCAAGGTCATCCTCAATTTTTGCTTACATGCCACCAGTAACGGGGAGATCACTTCCTTTCAAGACAGCTCCTCTCATCTTTGGGCAGCTCTGAATTGGATTCACAAGGTTCTCCGTGTCTCTCTGTGTCATTTGTTCATTGGTTTTCTTCCAAGTAACAGCCTTTTAATCTTTCAAGGCCATAACATGTTCTCCAAAAGCCTTTCCTTTCTCAGTAAGGTACACTTTCAGGATCTTGGCTTGTGGCTGCTCTTTGCAGAATGAGTCCTTTCCATTGTTGACTCCTCCTGATATTTGCCATCCAGAAGGAAACAGAATATTCTGGATGTGGGGTTAACCAGTTCAGAGGAGAGTAGTGGTTCTAAACCTGGGGCAATTTGGCTCCAGGGGGGCATTTGGCAATGTCTGGTGCCACAGTGGGTGTGTGTATGCGTATGGGAGTGCAGGCAGCTGGTCTCTTGTGGACAGAAGCCACAGATGATGCCAAAGGGCCCACAGTAACCAGGACAGGCCCCCACCACAAAGGATCATCTGGCCCCAAATGCCAACAGTGTCGTGGTTGGGAGATCCTGGAGTCAAGGATCCCAGTCACTTCCTGTATGCTACCAGCAATGCAGCCTGGCGTGGCATCGTCTCGCCGTTAGTCACATAGCTCCGTAATCTGGTGTAAGTATGCCATTAACTGAAAACCTTTCGGTCTTTTTCTCCCACAGACCAGGTCTGTGAACCAGCTGGTCCACCCCAAAGCAGAGCAAACCCAGGGCGAAGAGAGGCCAAGGGCCAACAGACGCTCCAAGACTGTCTGTGCACTCCATTCTCTTGGCATTGTCACCCTAAGGTAAGCGCTGTGATCTCTGGCCTGAATCTCTAGCAACATGCTAATAGGGAGTGAGCAGATAGCCCTTAAAATACTTGTGGGGTACTGACCTGTTGTTTACATATGCAGCTTATTTTAAGCCTCAAAACAAACTCCACCAGGTGAGTGTAATTGTCATCACGTCCATTTTATAGATCAGGACACTGAGGCCCCAAGTTGTTGGGTGACTTGCCTCAGGTCACATGACTGGGAAGTAGAGAAGTCTTCAAACCTAAGTCCTCTGGCCCTGGAATCTGAGCTTTTGACACCAGGTCAACCACTTGGGTTCTTCCGGTCCCCAGTGTGACCCGGTCTCCACCCAGCGCCAGTGATCTGGTAAAAACGCAAATGTATCCTGTTTCTGTCACTTCCCTGCAAAAACCCTCCTGTGGCAACTTTTGCGTTGGGATTTCATCAAGCTCTTACTACGGTCTGTACCCCGTGGTCCAGCCTGACCTCCAGAGCTCGCCCTTTGCACCTCTGCCCATTCCCACCCAGTTCCTCTCTGCTCTTCAAACACACCCGCTCCTTACCCCCCTGGGGTCTCTGCACTTGCTGGGCCCTCCGTCTGGAGACCCGTCCCCATGCCCTGTTCTTCCCAAGTTTGGCTCCTTCTCAGCCTTTGGGTTTTACTTTGGGGACACTTCCTCAGGGATGCCTGCCCTGACTGCCCCATCATTGCAAGTCCTCCCTCCCTAGCCTTTACCCCTCGTTAGCCTCTGTCACTTTGCCCTCTTGATGTCCCTTATCTCAATCCCGTCATCTGCCACCATTTTGTTTATTGGTTGACATCCCATGTCCCCACTAGCTTGACAGTCTCGAGAGGGGCAGAGGGTCCATCCCAAGTGTCCAGCACAGAGCTTGGCCCAGAGCAGGTAGTTAAAAAACAACAAAAAAGAATGAAGTACCCATTGCTATTTCTGGTGCCCATTTTACAAATTAGAAAGTTGAGGTTCAGCCAGGTTTAAGGATCCCCCGCTATGTACACATATATAGTGTGTGTGCATTGCAGGTGGGGTGTGTGTGGACCTGGGAGGGGTCTGAAGTGAGTGTCCAAATACAACTCTAATGCAGGACAGCCTCACCTAGAACATTCTTTAAGGACAAGACCTTATGTCCCTAACACATCAGAAAAGCTGTGGCTAGGAAGAGATTGGGGCCAAGCAGAAAGATAGAAAGGCACAAGAGAGCATTAGCCAGGACATAGAGAGAGAGGCCCGATTTGGAGCACGGAGAGCGGATCGTGGGAGGGGATACGGCGGGGGAGAGATTTTTCCCATCAATTAACACAAGCTTCATAGAAACGGAAAGTATTCCTGGCAGTCTTGCCCTCCTAATACATCATATCTCTAATCCGCATAGCCCTCTGACCTTACCCATAATCCCTCCTCTTTTGTACTGCTGCCTAAAACCTTCCTACCCCGGACCAAGTGTTACATCCCCGGTGAGGTCTGAGCAGAAGAAAGCCGGTGGCAGGGAGCGGGTGGGGGCGGGGAAGTGGAAGAATACATTCTCCCGAGTGTTTGACCAACAAAATCTAGCTAAATTCCCCAGCCCGCGCAGTAAACTGTTCTTCTGAAAGGCCCCGGAGCCTCGCCCCGTCTCTTTGGAGCCTCCCCGGCCCCCTCCCCTTTCCTCCCTGCTCCCCTGCCGTCGCTGAGACACAAAGCTGGGCCCTGGATTATCTTAATTTCCATATGGAGAGCTGTGTAAGCCAGTTCAATGCATGGCCAGTCATTTTGTTCACAACTTTGCAGCAAGCAGGAGCAAAAGCCGCTGGGAAATTAGCCATTCATCCTATCTCACCTTGTGTGTGCGTGCATAGATCAGTAAATACAGAGGCACGGGGAAACCGAGGCTCCTTTGTTAATTACCGCATCGGGCCCCGGCACGCAGGGGCCGCTTCCCCTGACATGCACCACGACTCTTGATTTTAAAGGAAAAAAAAAACATTACACACACACACAGAGGCACACACATAGAGCATCTGCGTTTAAGCAGCATTGGGCTCTAAGGCTTATGCGTTTGTGTTTTCTGGAACTGAGCAACCAGGAGGAGTCCGGGTCTTCTCTTATCTGCCTCCCTTACACCGGCAGAGACCAGCACCCCCTGCCCCTGCACCCCACCCACTACACACACACACACACACACACACACACACACACACACACAGGGATCTACCCCTCCCTTACACACCCCATCTGCACACCCACAAGCACACACGGACGGGGACACACACACACACACACACACACACACACACACGGTCTACCCCTCCCCTCAAGCCTTCCCCAAACAATGAAAACTCTGATTTAGGTAAAGCCGTTTGACCGAGAGATCTCTCACCTTCTCTGTGGCCCCTGGCCTCTCCCTACCCTGGAATCTTCCCAGGTCGCTGGTCCCCAAGGGCGCGGGCTGTCAGCCGGCCCCCACTGCCTCGGGCCCGGGCTCGTAGCCCCCCCTGCTGTCCCCAAGGCTCCCTGCACCTGCGCGCCCCTCCCGCTTCCCGCTTCCCAGGCACCCTCCTTGACCTCCAGGAAGCTCTGGCCGCAGCCAAGCAGTGAGCCCAGGACAGGGACCGCAGAGGTGGCGCTTCCCACCTTGCTCTGCACCTTCCCCGGGGTTGCTGCGTGGGGCCACCTCACCCTGGCCCCACCACCAAAAGCAGGGCAAGGAGGGTTCAAGTGCCCAGGAAGGGGAGAGAGGGGAGACGGGCTGGGGGTCTTTGCAGAGAGCGGGAGAGGAAGGGAAGAGGGCTAAAGAAATAAATCGCCCCAAGGACCCCTGGAAAAAACTTCCAGGAGGTACAGAGAGGCCCAGACGGAGAGGGAAGTGGAGACAAAGAGAGGACAGGGTGGGCTTGGGCAGTTGGGTATTCGTGGTCGGCGCCTCACAGGGGATGAAACTCCGGGTCATCCCGTGCCGCGTCCCGGGGGTGCTCAGGCTTGATCCGGACGCTGAAGTGCAGCTGACAGAGGGCTCCACAGGCTCCCTGTGTCGGTCTGAGCACCACTTACCTCATCTGAGCAATGGGCCAAGGCCAGGACCTACCGTGCGGGTTGCTCCGAGCCTTGAGAGAACAATTAGCCAGGGTAAGTGGCTGGTATAGTCGGCACCCTCCATGAACTGGGGAAGTAGAGGTAGCAGAATCTGGAATAGAGTAGGTGCTCGGCAAAACATGGCAATTGGAATCATTGTTACCACAACACCTGGCATCCAGCAGGTGCTTAAAATTCGAGCGGGGTTACCATTGTGGCTGTTAGTGTTATAATTACTACTCTAATACTCCTACCACTGTTACAACTTCTGCTATACTACAATGCCTGGAATATACTAGGTGCTTAATAAATGGTAGCTAATATTAGACCATTATTTCAGAAACCCAGGGAAATGACCCCAGCACAGGGGGCCCCGCCCAGGGAGAAATGACTCGGGGAGGGGGCAGTTTTGCCCACAAAAACTTCTCAGGAGTGGGCACGTCCCGGTTGGCACCTGCAGGAGGAGTCGGAGCAGGCTGGCAAAGGGAGGCAGGAAGCCTCCCTGCTGTGCGGGGCCAGGACAGGCCAGGGTGAGGCCACTGGGGGGGTGGGAGGGGTTCCGCCTGAGCTGCGGAGGAAGACCCCGCCCCAGCTCCCTAAGGAAGCCCCCTAGGCAAGAAGGGCTTCTGTTCTTTGCAGCTGAGGAGAGTTTGGGCTCTAAAGTCAGACAGCTGGCAAGTGATTTTACCTCTCTGAGCCTCGTTTCCTCATCTGTAAAATGGGGATGATGACGATGCGGTCTGTCTTAGGAGGTTGATAGAAAGATTGGCGGGAACGGGAATGGGACTTGTAAAGCCTGGAGCACAGCGTCTGAAACCAGGAAGCAGGCAAACGATGGTGGGTATCGTAACTTTGATCCTGATCAACTACCCCCTCACCCCCCCAAGATGATCCCATTTGAGATGGCTGTGTTGGCTTCATCATGAAGACCTGGACCCTCCCTCTTCTGGTCATAGGTGTGCTGTCCAGCTGGTTTGTAAACCCCGACCCCTGCAGAGACCCTGTCTCCGTCCACTGCCTGCCTAGCCCCCTCAGCTCCACCCTCTCCCCGCTCCCAGCCTTTGCTCCTGCTGCTGCCTCTGCCTGCAACACCGTGCCCCCTCTTCTCTCTCTGGTTTGCTCTGTCCCATCCTCTGGGGCCCCTCAGAAGCCAAGAGGGTCTGAGCCCCTCCCGGGAGCCCCTGCGGTTCCCTCTGCGTTTCCCCAAGCACTCGTATGCTATGTCATCACTCTCCCCTGCTTGCCTGGGAGCAGTATGTGACCAGGGAGCACCTAGTAGGGGTCTGGCACATAGTAGGTGCTCGATAAGACAAAGTCTAGCTGCACAACTGATCCCTGGGGAATCAGTTCCTGGGCCACCTCCTGCAGAGCCCTCATGGTGAGTTCAGATTAATGGCCCAAATGTCTTGGTCTGAGCCCTGTCCAGTTAAATAACGTGCTCCAGAGTGCCCTACCTGCCTCAGGCATCCTCTCTAAGGGTCACCATAAAGCGCCAACACCACCTCCAGGAAGCCTTCCCTGATACTCTCAGTAGTGTGTGCTTGAGTTCTCCTTTGATCTGCCAGAGCCTGTTGGGCTGGGGCTATTTCCATTTGGGTGGTGGTGCTAATTCTTCATACCCTAATTAGGAGCTTCCATGGCTGATGGCCCCCCCACTTCCAGCCATTGTGCATTGTGACTTCAGCACTGGCAAGGGTGCTCTCAAGCAAGGTGATTTTGTGCTTCTCCATTTCTGGAAGCACACTGCCAGGGCATGGTCTTGGACGCCCTCTTTATGGACTCTGGGACATTCTACTAGTTACTTAATATCTTGGTGCCTCAGTGTTCTCATCTGTAAAATGGGGATGATGGCACCTGCCTCTGAGGATTACCAGAGGATTAACCGGGTTCCTGCAGTTAACTGGTTAGCAGAAAGAAAGCTCCCCACAAAGCCAGTTGCTGCATAAAGCCTCCCTTTTGTAGCTCTTAGAGCACTTATGACAAAGCCTAGCATACTGTAGGCACTCATCTAATGCCCAAAGGATGCAATGATAGCTGGATGATCTTGGGTAAGGTTCTGAGTCTCAGTGTCTGCATCGGTAAAATGGGAATAAAACACCTACTTCGGTTGCGCTTGCTGTTGGGGTGTATGGTATAATGTAATAAAACATGAAGCCCCAAGCAGGACGAGAATGGGTAGAAATATGTAATACTTACATGATCCTTCCTCAGTGCCAGGCCCTTCGATGAGGCACTGAATCCTCCCAGCAATCCCAGGAAGGAGGACCTATCATTACTGCAGATTAGGGAACGCCAGCCCAGAGAGGTAAAGCTACCTGACCAAAGTCACACAGCTTCAGTGGCAGAGCCGGAGGTGTGTGTGGGGGGGACTCCACTCTTTTGCCTACCGTGGTAAGTAGTCCTCTCCACTGCCCTGCATTTCCCCACCAGCCCATCAACTGCTGGACCACATAGGGGGTTTGGCTGGTAATGCCTCTTACTTCACGCTCCGTGTCTAGAACATGGTCCTGCAGACCGGACCACCATTCCGTGGCCCAAACATGCCCTGCGCTTCACTGTCCTGCAAAAACAGGTTCTGGGAGATAGCATCGCCTGGCGTTTAAGACCACAGGCTTCAGAGCAGACAGACCGGGGTTCCAGTCCCGGCTACGCCCCTAACGTGCTGTGTGACCTTGGGCCAATGACTTCCCCTCTCTGAGTCCATGTCGCACTTGCAAAATGGGGGGTTCGAAGCCGCCCTCCTGGAAAGAGCTGGACTGCGGAAGACATGAGCCAGAGCCACCACCCCCGGCGGACACCCCGCAGCCCATGCCCTTCCCGCGGTGGCGAGAGATTGGGTCACGTCTTCCCGGGGCCGGGGCCGCGCGCGGAGGGCCAGGGCGGAGATTCCGAGAGTGGCCGGCGGGCTCTCCGGCGGCCGCCCGCGCGGTGTCAGGCGGCGGGTGATGGATCGGCTCGGACACACTCCACAATAGCTCGCAGACACTCTATTACCCGGTGATTGTCTGCCCGGCGGCCCCGCTCGGGCCGCGCTGCCACAGATAATGGCCCAGAACAAAGATGGCAGCTGCTTTGTAGGGGGACAGATTTGTGGCAAGTTGAGATAAAGAGGAAGGAGAAAGGGGAGAGGAGCCGGCGGCGGGGGGCAGGAACATAAAAGGGAGACGGAGGGAGCGAGGGGGAGAGAACAGAGGGACAGAAGCCAGGACGTCGCGGGGAGAGAAGGGTGATGGGGCTCGGGCTGCTGCGAGCCACCCGGAGGGCCGCCTTTGTCCAACAATAATGACGATAATGATGGCGTAATAGTAATGAGGACAATGCCCCGCGAGCTCTTGGTGCTGCCTGTGGCCAGTCCCCGACAGCCCGGCCAAGATCATCCCCATCTCTGTCCGGACTCGGGAGGAGATGGGGCGCCGCCGCTCTCCTGGGGCCTCCGGAGGCGGGTTTCCAGGCCGCCACCCCCGAGTCTGGGCTCCGAGCAGGTGGAAGGACGGAGAAGGTGAAGGCACCCCCTTCCACCCAGGGCAGGTCCTTCCGAGGCGATTCCTGAGAACGCCCCCCCAACACTCAGTGACTTGGGGCGACATCTCCTTGGCCCGCCTGGCTGCCAACAAATGCACTCATCCTGCGGGGCCGATGCTGTCCCGAATAAACCCCAGGGTCGTTAGCAAGGAGGTTGAGGCAGGGCGCCGGGCAGGCCTCTGGCTCTCCACCACGTGGGTGTCGGACCGAGCCTTTCCTGAGCACTTACTGTGTACTTAACCCCGCAGCCTCCGCAGGGCCTCTGCTCAAAAGGAGGCCGTGCAAGCATCCATTTTGCAGAGGGGGCCAACTGAGGCTCGGAGAGTGGGAGTGACTGCTCCAGGCCACACAGCAGAAGTGGCCCTCCGCCCCACGGCCACCCCGTCTCCCAGTCAGTTCCGGCGAACACAGCACGGTCCAGATTTCCGCTGGATTTCTCTTCCTTCCCCCCAAGAGGCACCCAACGAGGCCACGGCCTTAACCTTCAGGGCTGGGGACAGGGCCGGGCAGGAAAATGGATGTTTTGGTTTGTAGGGGGTGCAGGGGAAGGGCAGGGACTGAGGGCAGAGCCGCAGTAACCACGCGTGCGAGGGTGAAGGGCAGCCCAGAGCTGGCACGGAGTCCTCGGCGGGAGCACGGGGACCAAAGCCCACCCTTCAGGGCTGCTGCGTCGCTGCACCAAGGGGGCCCCCGATTAAAGTGCCCAGAGCACAGCCTGGAAACGGAAAGTACTCCGGCAGTCTTGCCTCTTAATACACCCCATCTCTAATCCGCAGAGCCCTCTGACCTTACCATAATCCCCCCTCTGTTGTACCGCTGCCCCAAACCTTCCTGGCCCGGCCAAGGGTTCTATCCCCGGTGGGGGCTGAGCCGAGGAGAGGGCCCGGGGCAGGGAGCGCGCGCGGGCCTCGCAGGTGGAAGCACACAGCATCCCCGGGGTTTGACCAGCAAAATCAAGCTTGGCCCGAGCAGTAAACCATCCTCCTGAGAGGGGCAGGAGCCTCACCCCTGTCTCCCCGGGGATCCGAAGCCGGTTCAGGATCTGGGGACTGCGTGGAGAAGCCCCCCTCCGCCCGCGGACTGTCACCTCGGGGTCCGGGCCTCAGCGCGCTGGCCTTTGGCTCACCTTTGCACCAGGCCGCCCCTCAGAGGCTGGATCAAATCCCACTAATTTGCTGCACTTTTAACCAAACCAGTGCGCACAGCGGCTCTCGGAGCGCCTACTGCGCACGGACGCGGGGTCTTCCGCAGCATCACCCCCTCGCCCCCCACCCCGGGGCAGAAATAGAACCAGGGTCGCGCCTATCCTGGGAAATGTCCCAGCACCCACGGCTTACAGAGTAAAAGGGAACGGTGACATTCATTTAATAATATGCTTCCCTCAGCCCAAGGTACCCCAAATACTGCGATTCCAACCTGCCTTCGACATAGAAATATTTTAAAGGTAAGATTTTACATTCCGTTCCCCTCCCCCCACCAAGTCTTCAAGATCCAGCCTGTATTTTGCATTTACCACGCATCTCAATTCAGGGGCGCCACGTGGCCGGGGCTCAGTGGCCACGTCTGGCACAGGGACCACCGCAGCGGACAGTCCAGTTCTGGGGCAGAAATGCTCTTCCCACCAGACCGTCGCCAAGTCGTCTTTGGGTTTTTCTTTTTTTTAAATTTAAATTTAATATTTTTTTAAAGAAAGCAAGCGCTGTATTTCATTCTGTAGCAATCTCTCTTGCGCGCCTCTGTATGTACACATACATATTGCTTTCTTAAAAAAATCCATATATAGATCTCTCTCACATACATATATACAGAATTTTTATATATGTGCACGTGTTTATAGGAATATATATATGATGGAGCCGTGAAAGCAGAACGTTCTTCGAACTGAGCCTGAATTAGTTGGGTGATTTCCTCATCCAGAGGATGGGGCTCAGGGGCCACACTCAAGAGAAACTGGGGTTTCCTTGTCACCCCAGAGCCAGAGCGCGGCGCCTGCCTCGTCTCTGGAGAAAAAGATATATAACGCCAAACACTGTGAAATTTGCCGCTGTGAGAACAGCTAATTTTTCACACCCAGACGAACTGGCTGGGTTTGTTAAAGCCCAAGATAATCAAATAATCATTATAACTCATCTTCGCCCCTCCTGTCTTTCGCTCTTTGTACCATTAATGTCCCAGTGGGGAGCGGCTCTGGTGAGTTCAGACCTAGCCTATTTAGATAACCTTCCGGTGGGTCTTCTGAGAGCGAAACATCCCTCCTGGAGTATCTTACAACAAATGAACCAATCCTCCCTAATCTCCTTATCGCTGTAGCCCCTGCTCCCGGCCTGGTTATCTCGTGGGCTTGCAAAAGAGAGAAAGAGAGAGATTTACACATATATATTTATGTCTCATAGAAATTTATATAAATATATGTATATGCATGAAATAATAAAAGGGAGATGCCAGGCGAGAAGCGGAGCGCTTTCTCCCTCTCCCCTGCGAGGCAGCCCTGCCGCGGCTGGCCAGGAAGCCCCGAGGAGAGAAGGTTCTAGTGGCTACGGCTGGGGGGCCGGCAGTCCTGGGCAGTGGGGCGGGGGTGGGGGGAGCAGCACCCACTCGGGCGGCACGTCCCTGGGGACCCGGCTCCAGGGGCGCTGAGGGTCCTTCCCACACGGACGGAGCTGGTTCCCTGCTGGCTGGCTGCTCCCCCGCTTCTTTATTTGCCCTGACTTCTCTCATTCTCTCCCTCTCTGCCTCTTTCTCCATCCTAGCCTCCCTCTCTCCCACGTCCTCGCTGCCTCCCCAGCACCCTAGCCCCTCCACCTGTCCCCCTCCCCTCCCACTCCCCTCCCTCCGCACCCCTCGCCACCCCCCGTCAGTCCCGCCTCCAGCCCTCCCTCTGCCTTAATTTCTGATTAATATGTTCTTAGCCAAGGAAAGGAGAGGGAGAGAGAGAGCCAGAGAGAGAGAGAGAGAGGCATCTTCTAAATAAATCATTTCGTCATGTGAAGAGCTAATCTGCAAATGACGGTCGCTATTTATCGAGTTTTTAGCGGTGCATGTTAAATAGTGATATGGAGGCCACATTTGCAAAACCCCATTGGGGTGCTGGGAAGGGATTTTTAACTTCATTGCCCAGAAAGAAAAATGGTGAAGACAAAGATAAGACCTGCTGGGAAGCTTTGGCCCTGAACCGTTCTCGGGAGCGATGAAGCAGGCAGGGGCAGAGGGCGAGGGGCTGCGGCTGCCCCCCAGGCCCCCCCCCCCCCACCCCCGGGCCGCCCCGCCCCCCCCCCCGCGCCCCNGCTCCCTTGCTACCAGCCACTTCTACTGCCAAGCCTGGCCTCGGACGGCTGGCGTTTGAACACGGCTGCCACCGCTCAATTTGGGTCCTGGTGCCTCAGTTTCCCTGCCCAGTTCCTTCCAAGGAGTCCTTGACACCTGGAGGGAAAACAGGTGATTAGCTCTGATAGAGGAAGAGGAACTCGCAGATTCAAAATTGGTAGTAATATCCGAGGCAAAATTGCAAATTGCCTTCCAAATTATTTTTCACAGAAAATTGTTTTCGTGTGGGATGTGGGTGTCTCTTAACGTGTTGGAGACGCCGTGGGGTGGGCTTCCAATTGTGAGTGTGCCGAGGGGCCCTGGCGTTCTCAAAAAGCTCCAAAGCTCCTGCTGACAATAATAATACCAGTAATAATATAATAACACCTGCTTCCCTTTTTCGGAGTGTGTGCCGAGTGCTGGCGACCCCGTTCTGTACTTTCCATGTGCTCTTTTATGTGATTTCAGCTTATTTCCTTCCTTGTCTCTCCACCTGCCCCAACCCCCCTCCCTGAGAGATTAGGCTGAGTTTTTAACCCATTTTTTTTAAAGATTTTATTTATTTCACAGAGGGAGAGAGATCACAAGGAGGCAGAGAGGCAGGCAGACAGAGAGAGGGGGAAGCAGGCTCCCCGCTGAGCAGGGAACCCGATGCGGGCCTCGATCCCAGGACGCTGAGATCATGACCTGAGCCGAAAGCAGAGGCTTTAACCCACTGAGCCATCCAGGCGCCCTAGGCTGAGTTTTTTTGTGCCTCACAGGATGGAGGAGGACTAAGGTGTGGGGTTTTCAAAGGTAGGCTCTGGCTCAGAATGATCCCCTCCGTGAAGACTGGCCGCATGTTGGGCTATGAGAATTTTGGGTGAGACACAGGCTCGAGGCTTGGGCCCCTCCTCTGGGGGCAAGGAGAACACAGCGAGGGCTTTCCTGCAGCAGACCAGCATGCTTTGCAAGGTGAGGAGCGCCCCACTGACTGGAGGCAATCAAGCACAGCTGTCCTCAAAGGAATTCCTGCCTGGTGCATGAAGGTGGTTTTGATTCTGGGTTTGAGTCCTGGCTCTGCCCTTTGGGGAAGAAACTTAAGCCTGCTTATGTTAGTCTCCTGGTTTGTGAGACGGGTGTACCAAAACCTCATACGGCGGGTGGATGTGAGGGCTACAGACGGCTTTGCAAAAGGCCCTGGCAAACAGTAAGTGCTCAATAAGTGGCAGTGATCATCATTTCCCCATCTTTCTTCTGCTTGCTGACCTCCGAAGGGCTAAATGAAGGGGTAGTAACTGAGGCTGACTCACGGGAAGGCAGCTGACTTGAATCTCTAACCCCAGCCCCGGCTCCCACTTGCCCTGTGATCATGTATCTGCCGGGCCTCAATTTCCTTACCTGTAAAATGGGATGATTAGAGTAGTTGTAGACTGTAGTCACGTGATGGGAGCATCATTGGCAGGCAAAGTTTAACAGCTACCACTAATGGTGCCCAGACAGACCAGGGATTTGTAGATGAGGGTTAAGGGTGTGGCCCTGGGTTCCAGACCCAGCACCGCTACTTATTAGCTGTGTGACCTTGGGTAGATCACTTCACCTCTCTGTGCCTCTGCACCTCATTGTGAAACATACCTGCCTCACTGTGCTGTTCTGGGTGTCTGTGTCTGGGTTCCTTAGCCAGAGTTTCTGTTCCAGGAGAGCAGGGCCGAGGTGTTGGGCTTCTCTGCATCCCTCAGGGCTCAGGAATGACCTCATGGTCAGGATTAATAAGTAGAGTATTTGTTGACTGACTTGTAAAGATGAGAGTAGAAGTTACAGCAAGAAGCTGTGGGAAGCCGTCGCAGGCTGTCGCAGAAACCATCAGTTGCGTCCATGTCCCTTGGCCTACGGTGGGCGGTTCAGAGGACAGTTCTCAAGCACGATGTTGGGACCCTCCCTCCACCATCTGCCTTTCTCTGCCTGAGGGCTTCCTGTGGCCACCGGTGTGGACTTGCTTCCCACAAAGGGTAGGTCGGAAGTGCCAGGAAGTTGGCGACCCCAGAACGACTCTCCATCAGTGAGTGATGAGACTGAGTGGCCCAATATCCCTGCTTCCTTGCAGCTCGGGGCAAGCTCTGCCCAGTCTCCCAGACATCCCCTATGGGGGCTGAGCCCCATGTCCCGGGCAGTCCCCTGCTCGTTTACACACCTCGAATCGTTTCCTTCTTCCCTGCCTTGCTGCTCCCTCCCTCCCATATGCTTCTTGGGATCACCTCCCATAGAAACTACTGGCTCCCTGTCCTTGTCTCGGGATCTGCTCTGTGGGGAACTGGCCTAGGCCAGCAACTTACATTTGCATACTGCTAACTCTCCTGAGTTCACCCTTTAACAAAAAATATCTTTAGATTTTTACATTTACAGCTCCGATCAGCACTGTGAAGAAATACAAGGGGTGCCGAGGGCTTCTAAAGAGTAGATCTGCTTAGTCTTGGGGTGGGGGGTTCCCTTATGGGGACATTGAATAGATATCTGGAGGAAGGAGAGGGGTTTCTAAGGGGTGGGTTAAAGGGCATTTAGGCAGGAAGAACAACCCGTGCTAAGGCCCAGAGGGAGGAACATGGTACATTTGCATCAGAGAGTGAAGGAGACACGTGCCCCTCACCTTACTGTGGGACCTCCAGAAAGTCTCATCACATCCCTGAGCCTCAATTTCCCCATCTGTCAAATGGTCCAAGCCATCTGCTCTTTCCCATTACTTCTGCAGCCTGGGGTATGGCAACTTAAAGATTCCAAGTGGTAAAGGTGACCTAGGAATGTCACCCAATAATTACAGTGCACGTATGCTTTCGATGGCCACTGGGTCATGTTCCTACCCTTGAGGCATCACGAAGGCCCTGCTTTGTTCCCTGCTTTTTCTCCAAAGCCTTCACCCTCATGGAGCGACATTCTAGTGGCAGAGAGTGTAAAAGAGACAAAGAGACAAATAACTGCAATGTAATACAAATGCGGTGATGAATTTTTATGAAGGAAAATAAAGCAGAATGTGCAGACAGCGTGGGAGAGGAGATACATTTTAGTTAAGGCCTGTAGAGGAGCAGAGACTTGAAACAGGTGGCAGAGCCCACTATGAAAGTATTGGGGAAGTGCCTGCTGGACAGAGCAAACAGCAGGTGCAAAGGTCCTGAGGCACAGAGACTTGTTGGAGGTATAAAGAGGAGACCAGATAGCTAGGACAAGTAGGCAAGGAGGGGTGAGGGTGAGAGGCGTGGAGATCAGAGAGGTCATGGGGGTTTCGATCCCACAGAGCACTGAGGCTCTATATGAGGAATTTGGCTTTTCATCCGAGTGGACCTGGATCCTGGAGTCAAAACAGGGATGGACGACATCATCTGATTTATACTGAAAGATTACTCTGGCTGCTATACGGAGAATGGTCCAGTGGGGGCAAGGATGGAGGCAGAGAGGCAATCAAGGAGCCCCCTTCTTAGCCCACTCCTCGCCCCATCCCATTGGATCCCGCTTCTCACACATGCGTCCCTCTAGTGCCCAAACCCCAGGCCGCGCTGGCCAGGGGGTGATGGGCTTCAAATGAGTGGGCAGGCAAGCGCCTCTAATTTCCACAGGCGCCGTGGGTAAAGGCTGTGGCGGTGTGCAATTAAGCTCTGAGCTTTAAAAACACGGTAATAAGAGGATACGGGCCGAGGAGGCAGTCTGGTAATTTAAATGATATCCAGCTCGAATATGGAGTGTCTAAATGTTCTCTTCCAGAGATTTATATCAGCATAGACCTGCCTCATTCATTTATTTAGTTAACTAGCTACTTATTGGCACGTCCTCCCAGCCGCTCTGGGATGGAAGAGACAGAGGCCTGGGTGGCCGTTCGGGGCATCTCCCTCCAGGGCTGGCTGGGCTGGGGAGACGTGATAATGACCACAGACACCATTTTCCGGTACTGAAGGCCTACTGTGTGCCTGGCATTTGGAGGCTCTATCCTGAGAATTAGGAGTGAGTCCATTCGAGGAAACTCCTAGTGCCCATGAGGAAACTGAGGCACAGAGAGGACAAGTGACTTGTTCAAGGTCACGGAGCTAGTGAACGGGACAGATCCCAGGCTTTGCCCAGGACCTGATGTTGACGATCGCTTCTGGGCTTTCGGTCCCCTTTGTCTGCCTCGTCTCCATGGAATGATTGCACAGCCATCAAAAGTTACTTGAGGGTCCTGTGCCCAGATTCGTCACCTCATGCAGACTCTCCAACCTGGTGGGACTCTATAAATCACGGAAGTCAGGGATCTCCAACTCAGAGGCCTCAAGGGGGTCAGCTGGTGAGAGAGGTCTAAGAGGGCCGTGTGCAAGGAAAATCGGCTGGCGTCTTGGCCTGGGTTGCTTTTGTCTTTCACTTTCATTAGAGACCCAGGTATGAGAAAGAGGTCACTTTCATCTATACGGAGGAAAAGCAGGAGTGGAAATGCAGTGCTGGGTGTCACTGACACTGTCCTTCAGCAATCAGAGAGGCAGTAGGGAGGGGTGGGGACTGGGGCGTCCTGCAGGGCCTATGGGAGCAGCTGCAACTCGGCCCCGCCCAATTGCTGGACCCTGATATGGGGGCCCACTGCTGCCCCACTTCACGTGGTTGAAAGATGCTTGGCTGCATTAAAAAAAAATTCCTCTTCTTATTTATGAGGTCAACTTATTAGAAGGCACTGCAAAGGAAAATGCATCTGCGGTCTGGCTTCTGGTCGGGGAACTGGGTTTGCAGCATCTCGTCCAGCCCGGTGGCTGCATTTTACAGGGGGGATGGCTGGGGGCTGGAGAGCTGGTGTGCTGTCCCCACGGCCACACAGCACTGGAGAGGGGGAGCCTGGATGTAGACCAGTGGCCCTCGGCTTGCATGGAGACCACCCCTTGGCTTGATAGCACTCCCGCCAAGGAGCCTGTCCCTCACTATCCTCTCACTCCCCTCGCCGTCCTTCCAGGTCCAGCTCCTGTCCCTCCCCCCACCCCGGAGCTTGCCTGACCACCCCTGCAGTGCCCCCTCCAAGCTCCCTGACCTCAGTCATTTGGAATCTTCTTCGTGAGTGCTCCCGAACCTCATTCATTTGGTATCTCTTCACAACTTTTGCTCTGTCTGAACATGACCTGTGCCGTCGTTACTGACAATTTGCTTTGACCTAAACAAACAAACAAACAAACAAACAAACAAACAAACAAACCCTAAATGCATTATTTAAAGAAGACACTGAGGAACCGTCCTATACATGGACCATCAATTTGCCATAAAGAAAAGGTAACAAATGGAAATACAGTGAAAACAAAGTGACGCTATTATAGTATATCCTAACAAGTTAGAGTCTGGCATCCAACCATGAGTCCTGTTGTCTGTCTTTACTGTTAAAGATGCTAAGCGCACTGCCCCGGGGGTCAGCACGCTTGCCCAGAGCAAACTGAAATAAGGTCCCTAAAAGGCACGTACGAGAATATTCACGGAAGCTTCACTCCTAACAGTGCCGAAATGGAAACTCCAAATGTCCAGCAACAGGACGCTGGGTAATGAACAGTGTTGTGTTCACGGGATGGAATATGACACAGCCACGAGAAGGGTGGGCTGCGAACACATTACCGTGTGGACCGCAGCATGGCCCACAGTGTGGACCAACACACTACGGACATAATATTGAGTGAAAGAAGGAGACCCGAGAGGGTACACACTTGTTCTCCCACCGATGAATGGGTAAATCCACACACAAAATGGATTATGATTTAGCCATAAAAACAAACGAAATACTGACACCTGCTACAACATGGGTAGATTTGGGAAATAGGATATTAAGTGGAAGAAGTCAGACACAAAACATCACCTGTTGCATGATTCCATTTACACAAAATTTTCAGAATAGGCAGATCCACAGAGACAGAAGCAGATTTGGGTTGCCGGGGGCTGGAGGGAATGGGGGGTGTGGGGGTGATGGCTAAAGGCTATGTTTTTTTTTTTTAAGATTCTATTTATTTATTTGACAGAGAGAGATATAGCAAGAGAGGGAACACAAGCAGGGGGAGTGGGAGAGGGGAAAGCAGGCTTTCCCGAAGAGCAGGGAGCCTGATGCGGGGCTCAATCCCAGGACCCTGGAATCATGACCTGAGCCGAAGGCAGACGCTTAACGACTGAGCACCCCAGGCAGCCCAGGGTTTCTTTTTGAGGTGACAAAATATTCTAAAATCGATCGGGGTGATGGTCTTACAAGATTGTGAATATAGTAAAAACCATCGAGTTGTGCACTTTAAATGGGTGAATTGTATAGTATGTGAATTGTATCTCAATGAAGTTTTTTTAAAAAGGCATATATTCTGATTCCACTTGGCTGAAGTTCAAAAAGAGGCAAAACTGATCTTTACCTGTTCAGATGAGCCCTTCGGTGGGTGGACATCCCTTTCCCTTTCTGAGCCCCAATTTCCTTATCTGGAAAACGAGGATTCGAGGAGGCCGCTTTGTCCACTGATTGTGAGGGTCAGATGAGCTCTGTGTGAGGCGAGGCACATGACCTGGGAGGTCCCGGCCGGGCCTGAGTTCTGACGGTGACTCTGTTGTACCAGCAGGAAGCTGGCGGGAGGCTAAGCCCCTGGGAAAGGAAGAAAGACAGCCCTACCTCCGGGCCGAGTACAGCAAGGGCGTGTGGTTGTGCTCCGAGGGGATTTGCCGGAGAGAGGCACGAGTCAAGGCTCTGTCCCTTGCTAGCTGTGTGACCTTGGGCGAGTCATTCGCCTCACGGAGCCTTAGTCCTTCTGGCAGGAGGAGATCATCACAATACCTCTCCCACGGCCTCGTGGGGGGCTTCAATGGGATCGTGCCTTCAAGCCACACTTCCCAAGCTTCACCCTCTGCATGAATCACCTGGGGATCTTTTTTCTTTTTTCTTTTCTTTTTTTAAAACGCAGCTTCTGACTCAATGGGTCGTGCATTTCTAAACAGCCAAGGCTGCAGGGTCTGTGGACCACAGTGAGGAGCCAGCATGCAAGCGCTGAGTACATCAGAAGGGCTCCGCAAATACAAATGGTTTTCAGCAAAGACCAGGCATCCCTGCAGCCTGAAGTTTTTGTGTCTTCAGTCTGCTCCAGTCACCCGGCACCCGCCCCCTCCACGGCGCCCTAATTCTCTGCCTCCCGAAGGGCAGCAGACCCCCTTCGCTCCCTGAGCCCCTCGCCCTCGTCCTGCCCCCACGTGCTCGCAGGGCCTGGCTCCCCCCCTCGCGCCCCTGGGGCAGGTTCCTTCTGCCCGGAGATGCCTTGGGTAGGTTTTTAGGAACAGCTGCCAGCAGCTGAGATATAATGACTGCCTGGGGAGTCGTTAGGAGATAATTAATATTTGCAGCACCGAGCTGTGACTGCTGAGCTGCTCCCGCCCACGGAGCCGAGGCCTCTAGCCCTTCCTGGGCCAAGGACCCCAGACCTCAGGGCAGCGGCATCCCTGGGGCCGGAGAAGGACCCTGGAAGCAGGAGCTGGGGCGGGGCCGGTGGGGGCATTTGCGGGGGCTCTCTCTCCCCCCAGCTGTCAGGGTTGGTGACTTCCAGAGGCTGCCAGGCTGGACACATCATCGAGTGGTCAAAGGGCCCCAGGGCCAGGGCTCAAGGTGGCCACGGCGCCTCCTCGCACCTGAGGCCAGCTGGCCTTTGGCGGTTGCCATGGTGATGGCCGTCCCCAGGAGTTGGGCAAGGACGTTGCAGCAGCAGCTGAAGGCAGCTGTGTGTGCGCGTGTGAGAGACAGTCTGTACCGGCTCCCTCCGGCTTTCCATCTGTGAGGGGCAGACATCTCGGCCACCCAAAGCCACCACCCTCGAAGCTCAGAGGAGGCCCAACTGGACGCCTGGGCTCTGGTCTGTCACCGGGCACTGGGTTTGCACCATGAGTCCACTGGAGCCTGACTGCTCGCCCAGCTCAAATGCTTAGCAGCTTCGAGATCCACAGCGGGCGACTGAACTTTTCGGAGCCTCAGTTTTCAGGTCTATAAAATGGGGTTAATCATGATCTGAGGGTTGTGGTTAGGATTAAGTGAGATAATATAAGCAAAACACTTAGTTCTTTCTGGGAGCAGGACCTCGTTGCTCCTGGGAGGTGAGTCCCAGAGGCTGAAAGAGGAAGGGGCTTCACCTTCCAGGGTGTGGACTCCTGTATCATTTATTAAGGGCCTATTGTACACCAACACTGTGCTCCATTGGTGATACATATTCCTTCACTGATTCCTTTCTGAACATCAGATCGCTCCTCATTTAATTTCCACACTGTTCATGCAAAGTTGGCTTCATATCCCCATTGTACAAATGAGGAAACAGAGGCTCAGAAGGTCAAGCCCCTTGCATCCCCAAGGTCACACAATGAGGACATCACAGAACTGAGTTCAAACTTCCAAACCCATGCTTGCCCCTCCGTATCACAGATGTCCAGGCAGACCTGCATTCACGTCCTGACTCTGCCATGTCCTTGTTTGGTGACCTTGGCCAAAGTACCTTTCTGAGACTTGGTCGTCTCTCTGTGGAATGGGGATAGCAGCCAAACTGGCTTCACTGGGCTACTGTATGGATTAGAGTAGGTGTGTTAAGTGTGCGGTATATAGTAGGTGTCTACTAATGGCATCCATTATTTTTATCATCATGATCATTATTTCTCCACCTGTGGGGACTGGGCCCATCATCTCTGAGTTCCCAGCTGGGGCCACCATCATCACGTGGGGTTGGCGTGCCTCTGCCCTTTAGCATTTTGAACCCTGGGCTGGCTCCCAGGGCCTGGAGACGAGCCCCTTGGGGGAAGGCGAGGGTCGGAGAGGCTGCTTTTACACCTCAGTCTGCTTTCTAATCATCTGGCTCGTCCCGCCAGGCAGCGTCAGGCGGGGTGTGTGAGCATGCAGGGGGAGGAAGGGGGGGCGCCTTTCCCTGGGAGGCTGCCTTCTGTCACTAGGCAAACAAACACACAGCACCCACATTTGCTTGGAAATGGAGCGAGGCTTTAAATACAAGCACGCAGCAGAGACTGAGGCGGAAGGCCGGCTTCCTTGGGCTTGCTTGGACCGCACTGGCCGCAGCCGCCGGCCGCAGCTACTCAAGACGCCGCTCACGTTCCCTGGTGCCTGCCGCCTGCAGCCTGCGCTGACCTAGCTCCGCTCCAGACAGCCCGTGGAGGGTCGTGCAGGCGGCGGTGTGTGCCTGGCATCTGCCATGGCCCCACTGGAGGGCAGCGAGGGGTCTCCGGAGGTCACTGCGGCGGCCCCCCACTCCCGAGCAGCCTCTCTAAGCTGAAGGGTATCCACTGTGTGCCTCGGGCTGCACAGCCCTTGAGCGTGGGTCTGGACTCGCTGCTCCTCGGGGTAAACATGGGCACAGCCTTGGGAGAAACCTGGGGAGCCAGGCAGACCCGGGGCCACACCCACTCAGAGGCTGTGTGACCGTGGACAAGTTGCCTCACCTCTCTGAGCCTCCCAAACCTCCCTCTTTGTTAAAATGGCAAGTGTAATTTAGTATCTACAGATTGGGTAGTTATGATAGACAACAAGGAAGTATATAGAGTTCCTGACACACAGATGTCCAGTGATGTGTGTTAGCACGATCATTATGTTTTCAATGGTTTTTAAAATATTTTATTTATTTGAGAGAGAGAATGAGTGGGGGGGGGCAGAGGGACAAGCAGACCCTCCACTGAGCAGGGAGCCTGATGGGGGCTGGATCCCAGGACCCTGAGATCATGATCTGAGCCAAAGTCAAATGCTTAGCCGACTGAGCCACCCAGGTGCTCTCAGCATGACCATTATAATTTACTGTGTGATTCTGAACAAGTCCCCGACCTCACTTTTCCAAATATGTCCAAGGAATAAGTACACACCTATGCCAGAAGAAACGACAAGTCCGTGTCCCTGAATACATTTTCATTTTACTCACCTCTCCTTCTTGCACAAGTAACAGGGTAATACTAATTACAATGGCAAAGATTTTGGAGCACTTCTATTGATTTCAGTCTGTGCCGTCCAAGAGGTAGACATTGGCTTATTAAATTAAAATGAAATGAAATGAAAAATTCTGTTGCCTGCGGCACAGCCACCTTTCAGGGACTTAAGAACCACCTGGAGGGTCGTGGCTATCACGTTGGACAGAGCTGATATGGAACATTTTCATCACCGCTGAGAGTTCTTTTGGACACTGTGGGAACAGGAATCATCTGGCAAACATAAGGTTAAGTGCAGACACCGGCTCAGCAGGTGTGTCCTGGAGGCCGGGACTCTGCATTTCTATCTCCCTGGGTTGGTGGAACACACTTTGAGTCGTGAGGGTCCGGAGCTGGCCTGCCCAGTACAGTGGCCTTGGAACCCTTGACACTGGTGTGTCCAAACGAGATGGGTGATAAGAGTAAAACCGTACCCTGGGTTTCAAAGGCTTAGTGTTCCCCCACATCTCATTAATATTTTTTAAAATTGATTATACGTTGAAACAATATCCTAGATATATTGGGCTGAATAAAATATATTTAAAAAATTTCGCCTGTTTCTTTTTACTCTTTCTCTTGAATAAGGCCAGTAGAAAATTTAGAGTCACATCTGTGGCTCCCATCTTTCTGTTGGGCAGTATTGATCTCGGCCTGCCTGAGTGCTATTTATGAACTATCTCATTTCGGATGTAGAGTTTTAACCAATACATCTTCACCTTTTCCTATGCTGTTTGGTTTTTTTCTGCTGCCCCTGAGTTGTTCCCTGGGCATTTCTCACTCCATCCAAACGGTAAAATCCTTGATAGGAGGGGCTGTGTCCGTCTGCTGCTTTCTACCCATCCCAGCCTAGAACATCACCCCCACTGGTTTAAACCAGTCCAGCAACACTGGCTCCTAAAGAAACAGCAGACTGACCTTCTGAAGCTCTCCCTTCCGGGTGCTCAGGCTGCACGATTTCAGCGCGGCTCACCCTTCTGCATGCTCTGATTGGTCAGGTGGCCGAGGTTTTGCCCAATCAGAGCACTCCATCCCCAGATCCTTGATTGGTTCAAGGACGACCACGTGACCGGAGCCAGGCCAATGAGATGCAGCTCCCGAACTCAATTGAAATTGCGTGGAGATTTTGATGGGACTTGAAGGATGCGAGGGGTTGTAAACCCACAAGACCCAGACCACTCTGTTGAGGGAGCCTGTCTGAGAATGAAGTGTGTGGACGCGGGAAGAGATGAATTCTTGGCAGTGTCTGAGCCCTGGATGCAGCCCTCTGGGTCATGGGACTTCCCCTGGCTTTTTCACTACATGCTCCCCCTGTTTTATTATTTATGAAATTTGAGCTGTGTTTTTGCCATTAGTAACCAAAAGAGTCTCAGAACGAGATACGAAATGTATGTCCAAGAGGAACTTAGGTATTTATGTCTTGGTAAGAAGGGCACGGAGGACAGATCAAGTCTGAAATCTCACTTGGAGCTTTTTTTTTTATTATTTTTATTTTTTTTAAGCTTTTATTTATTTATTTGACAGAGAGAGACACAGAGAGAGAGGGAACACAAGCAGGGGAGTGGGAGAGGGAGAAGCAGACTTTCCTGCTGAGCAGGGAGCCCGAGGTGGGGCTCGATCCCAGGACCCCAGGATCATGACCTGAGCCGAAGGCAGACGCTTGACGAATGAACCACCCAGGTGCCCCTCAGTCGGTACTTCTAAGAGGATGACCTACTGACAATCTTTTATTTTTTCGTGGAAACATCTGGTGATGGCTGGGATGTATCTCAGCTCATGGGCAACACCTGGAAAGGGGTGGCATCTTTGGACAACCGGCATGTTTTACCCCACCCTACAAAGAGAAAATGTCCGCTCTTCTTTTTCCCCGAGAACAGAAACAGGCAGAAGAGGAGAACTGAGTTGAACTGAATTCGGACTGTTATTTTGAGTCAGAGAATTCTGCCTTCTTCCAGTGATAGGCGAGGAGGGTCTGAGGCTCCTGTCCAGGAGTGTCCAAGGAAGAAATGGAAGAGGCAGCTTCTGGGGGAAGGGAATTCAAGAGGGGTAAGTGGTGAAAAGGGCTCCTGATTACCAACCAGTCCTTTCCCCTAACCTACAAAACACTCTGCCTTCTCCTCCTGCTAGAACCTTCTCTGATGGATACTGTGCTACATCGTAGTTTCCAAATATGGCCATGGCCATATTTCAGATCTTACGTGTTCTTCCAGAACCTCCCTGCAGCCCAGTCAAGAGGCAGAGTCTATTTTCCTTCCCTTAAGGACATTGTGTGACTTTGTGACAGCCTCATCAAATAGGATGAAGCAGAAATGACATCGCATGACATCTAAGACTGGGTCCACTCTACTCTCTCTTTCTCTCGGACACTCACCCTGGGAACCCAGAAGCCACGTTGTAAGGAAGCCCAGGCTCCACAGAGGTGCTCTGGCTGACATTCCCAGGTAAGTCCCAGCTGAAGTCCCACCCAAGAGCCAGCAACAACCGCCAGACATGTGAGTGAGCCACTTGCTACCGTTTGAATCTCTGTGTCCTCTTGAAGTTCATACACTGAAACCTAACTCCCAAGGTATGTGGGGTGGAGCCTTCGGGAGGTGACTAGGTCACGAGGGTGGAGCTGTCACGAATGGGATTGGTGCCTTTATGAAAGAAACCCCAGGGAACTCTCTCTCCTTCTGCCATGTGAGGACCGGGCGAGAAGATGGCTGTCTCTTCAACCAGGAAGTGAGTTCTCAGTAGAATTTGGACTTCCTAGCCTCCAGAACCACGAGAGATACATTTCTCTTGTTTACGAACCACCCAATCTATGCCTTTCTATGGTAGTAGCCAGAGCGGGCTAAGACAGCACCCATGATTCCAGCCCCAACCGCTGGACCTCATCCAGCCCTGTTCAAATTGCATGTTCACGAGCAGACTCAATGTTGTCATTGTTTCAAGCTACTGCATTTAACCAGTAGATGTTGGGCGTGTGACAACAGGTGACCGGAACAGGCACGCTCCATGCTGATTGCAGAGAGGTATTTGCTATTTCACCACTGATCTGCTCTCCGTCTCTATAGATTTGCCTATTCTGGACATTCCATATACATAGATAGATTCATGTAATATGTGACCTTTTGGGTCTGGCTTCTGTCACGTAGCTTCGTGTTTTCTAGGTTCACCCACGTCACGGTGTGCATCGGGACTTTATTCCTTTTGAAGGCTGAAAAATAATCCGTTGTCTGGACACGCCACATTTTGTTTATCCTTTTATCCACTGATGGATTCATGGGTTGTTTCTGCCTTTTGTGCCGCTCTGAACATGGGTGTACATGTACGTGAGTACCTGTTTCAATTCCTTTGGGTCTACGTGGGAGTGGAGTCACTATGTCATATGGTATTTCTACCCTCCCCCCGCCGCCAGTAGAAATGGAGGCTGGGAACGGGGTAGAGCTGATTTCCCTTGATTTTAAATAAGAATGCAAGTCTAGAGCTCCTCGTTCTTACAGGACACTTGGTGCTGTTCTGAGCACTTTCTGCATGTGACACCAGGTTGATTTAACTGTATGGAAGAGGATCCACTGTTCTCCCCATTTTCCAGAGGAGTTGACTGAAGTTCATGCCCTCCCAGCCCAGGTCTACCTAACACATTGAACTTGCCCCTTTAGTTGCCAGGGCACAGCAGAGACCCTCCCTGTTTTCTGTCCCGCTGGGTGCTGGCCTCACATGCTTCCTGGCCCTGACTAAGCCTTCCTGCACATCCACAGCTATTATTAAGGACCTGCACTCACCGGTGTACCTGTGTGGCATTTGTCCTTCGTGCCCACAAGGGCCCCATGTCCACAGGGATCTTTGTTCTGTTCATCCCTGTACACCCAGTACCTCGCCTTTGCTGGGCACGTCCACGTGCTTCATCGGTCACCACTGAATGAGGATTCTATGGCCTTGAGGGATTCAAGTCTCTCTGTCACTGCTCTGTCCCAAAAGTTAATGAAGGGCCCGGCCTCTTCAGGCTTCGTCCTGTTCCTGGCTGCCGGACACACATGGGCCGTGTATTCACCTGCTTGTGTCTGCCTCCACCCCCAGTCCACCGCGGGGACCTGTCTGTCTCCTGCACTGCTACAGCCACAGAGCCTGGCACCGAGTAAGTGTTGGGTTCATTTGTGCAGGATCGTGGGAGTTGACATGTCCCTTATCATACACCCGTGCAAGGGAGGAGAAGAGCCCATTTACCTGCTGTCTCCGGACTGGGAAACGATGTGCAAAAGGAAGATGCTCTCTTGGTCCCCAGAGCCCCCCAGCCGTGGCTGCTTTGTCTGAAGGGCTCCCCATTGCAAGCTGGGGGCCACGGACCCTTGGAGAGGCAGGCAGAAGCAGAATGGCCGTCGGCATTTTTCTTCAATCCAGAACACCTCTATTTGGGAGACGAGGCCGCACAGAAGGGGCTGTCTGTGTGGGGATGACCTTTAAAGCCAGCAGCCCTCAGTAGGGTCCGGGTGTCCTCTGGTGTCTGCAGGCCTCCTGCGGCTGCCCTGAGCTCAGAGGACAGGTCTCTGTGTCCTCTGTCATCGCCGGAATGCCGAGTGCCTCTGACGTGGGGGACAGCACCGCTGGGCCTGTCTGGCTTCCGTGCGGCCGGTTCAGGTGGCCGTCGGCCGCCCCGAGGAGGGTGGGCGCATGACCACCGGGAGTCGGCTCCTGTCAGTGGAGGGCAGTCCCCTGAGCCGGGGGCGGTGCTGGTGGCAGCTGGGGACCAGCGGCGCTGACAGCATGCCCCCCCCCCCNGGTGGCAGCTGGGGACCAGCGGCGCTGACAGCATGCCCCCCCCCCCGAGCTGGACGGAGGCGGCCTTCCCCCCCAAGGGCACCGAGGTGGGGCCATCGCTCATAATGAGACTGTGATCTCCTGAAGAGGACTTCGTCTTCTGCCCAGAAAGACACCAGAGCCCCCCGGCGATGCGGGCCTTCCGGCTCCGGCCACATCCCTCAGCCTCCTCCGCATCCTGCCAGCCCCAGGGAGACCCCGGGATCTGCGGGGTCGAGGCCCTGTTTCCTCAGAGGCACAGGCCGGGATGCCCCCGTGTCGCTGATCCCCACGGGCCTCTCTGTGACTGCCCCTTTCTCTTGTCCCACAGCCCTTGTCCTCGCAGCCGTGTTCAAGGAGCCTCACCTCCCACGGCGACCCCGGACCTTGCAGCTTCCTGCTGACGCCAGTCTTCGAGGTAGGGCTACTTTCATCCGGTCATGAATCAAGCGGCGAATCTGTGGCAAGTTTCCAATGATCAAGATGTTGGGACTTGATTATGAGTTAAGGGATTAAGGTAAATGGGATCATGTGTGGAAATAGAGTTCTTGGATTCCCTCCTCTTTTTTCCTGGTCTTCCTCAGCCCTTCTAGTGGGACTCCAGGTGTGTGGTCCCAGGGGGGTTCCTTTTCTCCCGAAGACAAGCCGTCATGGGCCTCAGTCTACTCATCCATAAAATGGATGCACTGGCTCCCTATCCCCTCACACTCTGTTGTCGGCTGCAGCTCAAGGTGGTTACTGTGTGTTGGGCTTTCGGAGCACCCAGTGTGCCCGGAGACAAGACATGTTCAGAATCAAAGAGGATGTGGGGAGTATCTGGTGTGCCCTTTGGTTTCTAGACTTGGGGAGTGGAGGCCGGAAGAGACCATGGTTGCTCAGGCTCACGGAGAGGGGCTGGGGGGGGGGCGCGTAGAGGGAGTGCACCTGCCCTGAGGGGGACTCTGGAACCCAGAGGTAGGAAAGCTGAGTTCCCATCTTAGCTCTGACACAGGCTGTAGGACAGCAGGGAAATTTGACTGCTTGAGGCTTCAGTTTACTCATCTGCAAAATGGCTCCAGATAGCAGAGGTGGAATGACGGCTCATTGCTGCCTCTCCCAGCTTTGGAAAGCTGATTATTTTGTAAACCGGCATTTACACCTTCCCAAAGTCCTAGAGAAACGGACAGAAGAGCTATCAGCTCATTTTGGGGCTGAGAAAACGGAGATTCAGAGATGTCATGAGGTGTTCCCCCAGAGTTTTCTGGTTATTACTGAACACTGGGCTAGGATCCAAGGAATTGTGGGTTCAAATCCACATTCTGCCCTTGGCAAGTCATTACTGGGTGTGCAGGAGGAGTCAGGCACTGGCCAGACAGTGAATCCCCACACCACCTCTCCGAGACCGATATTACTGCCATTTCTTGTAAAGAGATCGAAGCTCAGAGAGGAAGAGTGACTTTCCCAATGTCACACAGCCAGTGAACGGAGCAGGCAGTGTCAGGAAACGGGTTGATCTGAAACCCAGCCTTCGCTTTCAGCCACCTCCCTACTGCTCAGGGACAGCCGTCAGTGACAATGCTCTCGTCAAGAGGAGATGCTGTGGGTAGAGAGGGTGCTGTCCACTTCCACGGGGATTCTTTTGGGGCTCAGAGTGCCCGCCTCCCCCAGTGGTGGCAGGTGCTGCTACTAACATTCACTCCTGCAACTTTCCCTGGAGGGCTGCCCTTGGATGATTTTGGCTGCCTTCCAGGGGCTGCCTTGGAGTTACATCGCCTCCCCAAGCACCCTGTGGCGGCCTGTAGCCAACGACTGACTCATATCTGGGTACTAAAGCCCCGTTCCTTTGCCTCGAGGTGGGACGGGCCCATTCGGCGGTGCTGTTTGCGTTCCAGAGCCCAGGCGGGGCCGAGACTTCCCCTGCAGCCACATCTTTGCTTGGCTCCCCAGCTCCCGCCCCATCCTCCCCCTTCAGTGCCTTCCAGGCTTGACCCGAGAGCTTCTCCATCAGTCGCTTGCGTAAGAAGGTTGCCTTAAGCTTCCCTGAGATCGGAGTGTGAGACAGACTCCTGGGAACTAGCTGATGGTTTAACCATAAACTGGGTCTAAACACTCCGGTTTTTGGCTGAGCATTCGAATTTTCTTCTCAAGAAGTCCTGACAAGGTCTTGCCGATGCAGAAGCAGCGGTCAGACGTCACTGACAATTGTATTAGGTCTAGGGCAGGGCCTGGCATAGAGCGGGGTGTTCAAGACATGCTTGCTGAGCGGGAGGCCTGAATGATTAGGCTTTTCTAGTCCTGGGGACGTGAGGGTTTCGGGAAGGACGGGGGGAGTGTGCAACAGCCTTCCTGGGGCAGACCTCCGGGAGGCACGCGCGAGCCCAGGGACAGGCTGGGTACATTGAAATGCGGGGTCAGGTGCTCAGATATTCATAGCTCAGCGGAGGAGGCTTAGCCTAAGAGGCTGCAGACCCCCAGAGGAGAGCCCAGACTGGAAAGGGAGTCGTGATCACAGCAAAGATTACAAGAGCTTGTTAAACAGCAATCCCTCCCGACAGATGGTCAGCCGGCCCCCCAGGGCCCGGCTGCGGGAAGGAAAGCCCTTTCCGACTGGGAATCCAAGAAGCCTTGAAACCAGTGTCTCAATCCGAGCCTTCCTGAGTTAATAAGAACCATAATGATAATGACAGGCATTTATTTAGCAGCTACCATATCCGGAGACATTGTGTAAACTTCATATTACCCCCTACAAGGGACACACTGTTATTCCCATTTCACAGATGAGGAGAGTGAGGCTCAGTGAGTGGAAATGATGTGCCCATGGTCACATTGCCAGCGGGCGATAGAGCAGGAATTAGGACAGAAGGGGCAAGACACCCTAGCCTCCACACTACTGGCAGACGCCGAATCACAAGGATAGTAAGGAATGGGTTGGGGCCACTGAGGCATACAAATTATTAAAATGTTGTAAATCATAGACTTTGTCTGGACAGCTGTAGAAGAGCCCCGTAGTCGTGGTTGCCATGAGTTGGAAGTAGAGGGAGGTGTTTAGTATATACCTTTTGTACTTGCTGAACGTTGAACTCCATAGATCACAAAATTCATCTGTTTCCCCATTCACACCTTCCGCTATGTGAGTTTGCAGTCCTCAGCCCCTCTGATTCCAGGTTCATTCATCCAGCTGGCTTTGGCTAATGGAAGGATAGAAAATATGACATGAGCAGAGGCCTGAAAAGTCACTTGTGCAGTTGGGCTCGCTCTGATGGTGTCCTTTTGTATCACTAGGAGGACATGTCTAAGCTTGCCTGCTGGACAATGAGAGCCACGTGGAGCAGGGCTGAGCCACTCTAGTCATCCAGACTGAGGTATGACAGCTAGTCACACCTGAGCCCGTTCAAGGTCAGCAGAGCTGCCTGGCCACTGATCTCCACTGTTAAGGTTTTATGATTGTTTGTTACGCAGCATGATGTGGCCCTGGGTAGCTGATACACATGGGGGATGTAGCGTCTCTTCCAAGATTAAAAAAACCACAACGTACAGTATAGATGTATACAATAGTTTCTGCTCAACAGGAGACCCTGAAATATGCATTCTTCTGCTCCCCTTCAATGTCTTTTTCCCTTCTGACTTCAGTGCTTGTATTTAAGCCATTCCCTCAAAATCAAACTCACTCAATTGTTCCTCCAAGCCCCACCTTCTCCAGGAACCCCTCCTTCCCTCCACAGTCCCTGACATGGCCATCAGGCTGATTTTTCTAGAATGTAATAGTATTGCAGAGAGTGGCTACTGTATAGTTAGGGCTGACCGTGGCCAGGGACCACACCGAGCATGCTACAAACCCCATCTCATTTAATCATCACTAGACACTGTAAGGCAGGTGCTCATGTCATTATCCCCAAATTATAGACTGGAGACCGAGATCCAGAGAGCAAGCAAATTCCCAAACTAAGATTCTAACACCCTCCCTATCAGCTTTCTCATCTCCAAGCTGGAGGGAACTGTCCTTTTGTTCTGTCTGCTTTGATGGAGGAACCTAACGCTCTCATTGGATCAGCCTGGGTGTGAACAGCCTCTGTGCCCAGCTGATCCTCAGAAGGGCCCCCAGTGGCAGGGAAATGGGGAAACTGAGGACCACCTTTAACAAATAAACTGATGTGTCTAAGGTCCTGTGGCTAGGGAGGCACAGAGTGAGGGCTAGAGCAGGGGTCTCTGCTCTCTGGGCCTAGGACTCAGCAATCACAACCCTGCAGCTTGCACCCACATTTCAAGCCTCTGGGCCCCTGCTCGGTATCTCCCCTCCTTCTAGTTTATTCTTTCCTCCAGAGGGGACAAGCGGAAATTTGAGCACCCGCATTCTGGGGAACCCTGGTATGTGCTCTTCCTCCCTCCCTCCCTCTCTCCCCCATTTCCTTCCTTCCAGAATTGATTCAGCAAACATTCATTGGGCACCCACTCTATGCCAGGCACTCTGCTTGGCTCTGGAGACATAATGAGAGTAAAAGAGATGAACAAGTGTGGACAGTGGCCTTGAACTCGTGAAGCAGCAGGGAAGACAGGGACGTAACGAACTGTACAAATACTTAACTCATTACATTTGGGGGATAGGCACGTGAAAAGCAAGAGGTGTGTCAGACCTGACTCGGAATCTGAGCTCAGCTCATTCATTAGCTGTGTTGCTCTGGGTTAGTCAGCTCATGTCTCTGTGTCTTGGTTTCCTTGTTTGGGGACTGTGAGAGTTAAAACGAGAAGTTGACCAAAAGCACTTAGCACCGAACCCGGCACCTGGTAGGCGTTCCGGCCAGCAGGTGTCTTCACTGCTATTACTGTGGCCCCCGCTGTTGTCGCTGGACCCCGGCTGCCCCTTGACCAGCGAGTTCCCACCTGCGTGGCCATCTTATCCGGGAAGAGGGCTGGCTTCACTTACCCTTCTCCAACCCCCTGAATTATAATCCATCTTTAATGCGGCCGGAACCCCGCTCCGGCCGCTCCCGCCGTCCAACAGCCAGTCCTTGTCTTTCAAAGGCGTGACGAGGCTGCCAAATCCGCCCCAGGGACCTAATGCGATTGTCTCGCTTCTGCAACTCTGCTGGGAAGCCTGAGCTTGGGGCTTCCGGCTGGGTCTTCCTGAGGCCCCCAGAGCAGGGGGAGGCACAAGGGGGTGATCGGGGGAGACCAGCAGGCCAAGGATCCGAGCCTGGGAGGAGCAGAGCCTGGCTGGGGGAGGCCATGAACTGAGCACCTACTATGTGCTTGGCAAGACTCCATCCACGGAGAGTCCCTCTCTTGGTGCTAATGGGTCACGTAGACATAGCCACTTGTGATGACAAGAATACGGAGCAGGGGGTCCTGCTATCTGAGTTCAATCCTGCACTGGGTTAGTGCCCTCAGGACTGGCACATGCTAGGTCTCCGTTTTTCCCATCTCCCCACTGTGAGTCTCTTATATAAGGCAGTGTGGCTGGTATGGAAGAGTTGAAGCTCTGGATCCAGACTGCCTGGATACCAAGTCATTTAATAACCACATGACCTTGGCCTGGTTGCCTAACCTCTCTCTGCTTCAGGCTCTGGGACTGTCGAACACTATTGTAGTATGATGCCTAGCTCCATTGCCTCTCACCCAGATGACCTGAGGCTGGCTGACTCACTTCTCTGAGCCTCTGTGTCCTGATGGGTGAGTGAGGACCCATGGGAACGCCTGCTTCATAGGGCTGTCGCCAGCCTTACATGAGATGATCCATGCAGACTGCCTCAGACCAAATCTGGCACGGAGTAACCATGTCAGCGTTGGGGAACCCAATGCTCTTGTCCTTCCTTTCCCTCCTTACTGGTTCCTTTTCCCACCTCCTCCTTTCCGGCCTCCACAATCCTCTATTGGACACCTGCCACGAACCAGGCACTTTTGTAGGCACTGCCCATCCCCAGAACTGTCTTAAGATTGCATGTCCCAAATGGGAAAACACTTTGCTCTATCAGGGCCGATCTGTCATGGGGGAGGCGAGGTGAGAAATTCACACTGTGACTTGTGGTGACTCCTCTTCCAGCCTCCTCTCATCTAGGGTCATTAATTTAGAGCCTTGACTGGGATTTCTATCATCTGAGGCTGTAGTGACATTAATTTGATATTCACTAACCTCCGTCCCTTGCATATGAGCATCATAATGACTCTTATTTGCCATAGCCACGTACCACGTACAATTAGGCTTTATTTGATATTGGGTTTTGAATTACTCATTTCTTTAAACGTAGATCAAACCTTAACCTAAGCAATACTATCATGAGACCACGAGTTAGATGGGCACACAGTAAACACTTAGCTGGTAAGGGGAATAAAAAAATGTCCCTCTCTCCCTCGCCCCAAGTCACCCTCTTTGGTGCCATATCTCGACACTGGGCTGCTCTGCCAGGCATCGCCCTCTCACCATCCAGCTCACTAGACACCCTTGATTCATCGGTTCATATTTATCAACTCCTATCTTCCTTTCCCAAGCTGAGGGCTTGCTGTCACATGTGACTGTAATGGCCTTAATTGATGGCGCTAACTTCATCATCATCACCACCATTATCCCTTCTTTCCATAGCCACATGCCAAATACAAGTATTACTCAACATTTTGTTTGGGGCTCCTCTTTATTATTTTTCTAACTTAATTTTAGCTTCAGCATAAGCAACGATGTCTTTGAAATCATGAGTTCAGTGGGCCAGTTACATATTTCTTCCTAGCATACATTGAAACGAACACTTAGATAGTAAATAAAATAAAATGTTTGGTCATTGGCCGCCCGAGGGCATCTTCATGTGTGTTGTATTCTGACAGGGGCTGCTGTCCCAAGTATCACCCTATAACCATTCAGCTGGTTAGAGAAGCCTTCGGATTTATGGCTCCATATTTACTGAGTGCTATCCCATTTTTTCCAAGTCTTGAGGTCCATAAAGGCATAGGGAGGTCAAAGCTCTTGTCTGGAGTGACACGGTACACCCAGAAGCCAGAAGTCCTGGTCCTTGAATTTCTCCCTGAGGCCGTGGGATGCCCAGCCTTACTCTGACCTGTCTTCTGGCTCATTAAAAGCACTTATTCAGCTCCTTTGCTTTTCCATCCTTATCTGTCTCCTCCCTGGCACTCAAAGACACAAAAAGGGTTAACATCCATCTCCCACTCTTCTTGACACATCCCACCCTGGGTTCCTGTGGATAATCACCAGCTTCCCTTGAGCAATGACCTTGCCCCCCACCATGGGGGCTATCAGGAGACAGATATAAACACCTCAAAGTTCCCAGCAAGTCCCCTTAATTGGCACCTTTCTGTTCTGCTTTAAATTAATCAAAGCCAGTCCGATATTAATACTGTAGGGGGAATTAAAATCATGCAACGCATTAAAGATGTAATTTAAAATTAATAACTCATAATTATTTATCATGGCGTATCAGTGGAGCTATGAATTTTCCCTTCTAACCCAGCGCACATTCTCCTGCCTTTGCTTTTAATAGCATCTGGACCATTACTGCGCCCAACCTCGGTTCCTGCAGACACCCAACCTAAGAGACGTAATTCATTTAATTTAATTTTGGGGGGCTTAATTGTGGTAAATCACTACTTAAGAAAAGACATCTATTTGAAAGGACAAATTGGGATAATTTAATAAAAGCTGGAGTGAGAAGACCAAGGACTTAATGATGCGCTGTGGGTTTTGATCAGAAAAGCCCCCTCTTCTTTGACTCATTTACTGAGAGGTGTGAGGTTCTGTTTCAAAGACTTTAAAACAATGGCACCATCTGAAAGGTTTAGTGAACAACAGAAACCACCCACAAGTCCATCAATACAGGATTGAACAAATAAATGCTGGTCTATCCATCCAATGGAATACTATGCAGTCATATAAAAGAATAAGGATGGATTCTTATGTATCACCAAGATAGTTTTAAAAAATATGAGAACATGCTCTCATGACAAAAAGACAAATATATGCAAAATTATGTATATTGTGTAGAATATTCCCAAAAGGGGACATGAGAAACCCATCCCAAGGGTTGCCTCTAGGGACAAGATTAGGTAGCTGGGGGATGGAAGAAAGGAGGAGAGTTTTCATTCTTTGTACAACATTGTAGCTTTTGGATTTCCTATCACATGCAAGTATTATCAATTCAAACAGACCCCAAATTAAAATAGTAAGAGTGGGAAAAATTTGCCAACTTGGGTCTTGAATACCTCGTACACTCCCATGGTCCCTTCCAAATGCTCTGCACACCACTGAGATGATTGTTGCTGTGTATGGTGTGTCCTCTCTGGACGGGTCACCCCGAAGACCTCATCCCACTTGGTCCTTACATCAGCCTTGTGAGGCAGGTCTTGTTAAGCCCTGTACCTCCAATTTTTTGTATCACAAAAGTTTCTAACATAAAGGGTAAAGAAAAGTGAGCCATCTGTGGGCGCCTGGGTTAAAGCCTCTGCCTCTGCCTTCGGCTCAGGTCATGATCTCAGCATCCTGGGATCGAGGCCCACATCGGGCTCTCTGCTCGGCGGGGAGCCTGCTTCCTCCTCTCTCTCTGCCTGCCTCTCTGCCTACTTGTGATCTCTCTCCCTCTGTGAAATAAATAAATAAAATCTTTAAAAAAAGTGCAAACATCTGTATATCCCCCCCCCAACTAGTTCATCAGGTCTATAATTAATTGCAATGTAGTATTTGGTTAGGCACCTTTTAAAAAAAAGTAAAACTGACAAACAGTGAAAAACACTAATCGGAAGTATACCATTTGCTGAGTTCTGACAAATAGCTACATTTGAGTATCGCAAGCCCTGTAAATTTAGATAACATTTTCATCTACCCAGAAAATGCTCTCATTCCCTTTCCTGATTAATTCTCAGCTTCGAAAAGCAACAATCATTCCACGTTGGTTTTTTTTTCCCTACCATAGATTCGTTGGGTTGCAATAGAACTTCATATAAACGGAATCACACAGTGTGTACTTTGCCTGGTATACAGATTCTCTCATTCAGAAGCCGTTAGATCTTTTTTTTTTTTTTAAGATTTATTCACCTACTTTAGAGAGAGAGAGCACAAGCAGGGGGCGGGGCAGAGAGAGAGAGAGAGAGGGAGAGAAGCAGACTCCCCACTGAGCATGGAGCCCCCATGCAGTGCTCTATCTCATGACCCTGGGATCATGACCTGAGCCGAAGTCAAGAGTCAGATGTCTAACTGAATGAGCCACCCAGGCTCCCCATAGGTTTAGTTTTACAAGAAACTGCCACACATACTTACAAATACCACTCTACATTCCCACCAGCCTTGACGGGTGACTGAAGAATTACACATCACTGTGCGGTCCAATCCCTGAATGTCAGATCATTTGGTTGCTCCACTTTCTTGCCAACATTTGATAATGTCAGTTTCTATTTTAGTCAGTCTAGTGGACATGAAATGGTATCTTGTCATTATTTTAATTTGCGTTTTCCCTGATGTCTAGCAACATTTTCTAACTCCATTGTAGAGATTTAAAAAAAAAAATGGAGTCTTAGAGAGGTTAAGTAATCTGCTCGATCCTGCGCAGTTTGAGGAGTCAGTGTTCAAACCCACTTCTCTTGACTTTAAAACTCCAGTTCCCAACTACAGAACCATGCTGGATTGGTCTTCCAGTTAGTTCCCCACTGAATCTCTAACCAGGGCCCCTCCCCCATGCTCTTCTATCTTCCTTATGTGATACACATTCCCAGCTCATTCCAAAAAGAGTTTAAGGGCATTTGCAACATGATAGTTAGAATCAAAAAAGAAAAAGTTAAACAGAATCAGAACCAAGACAAACAAACAAACAAACAAACAAACAAAAAACCAAACCCACACAGGCATCCCGACCCACAGAATAACTTAACTAACTGTAAGTGTTAGGTTCTGAGCTCTCTGGCAGCCAGGATATCAACCACTGAAAGACACTGAAGAAAGAGAGGAAAGAGAGGGAAGGACAGAAGGAAGGAAGGAAGGAAGGAAGGAAAGAATGAAGGAAGGAAAGAATGAAGGAAGGAAAGAAGGACGGAAGGAAAGAAGGACGGAAGGAAGGAGAAAGAGAGAGAAGGGGGAGGGAGGAAGGGAAAGGAAGAGAAAGAAAGAAAGAAGAAAAGAAAGGAAAAGAAAAGAAAAAAAGAATTCTGCAAGCAGCAGAGGGCTTGTATTGGATGGAGCCACTTACTCTCCATGGCATTTTTACAGCAAATGTAGAAGTGGGTTTTGTTATCAAAAACCCGGTTCCATGAGGACAATTGCACCTGACGTTTCTGAGCCACATCTGTCCATGATTGATGCATGTGATTTAGGGATTGTCTTCAACCCCACTTGGAGGCGGGAGGATGGGTCCAAGGACCTCTTGAGCCCCTCTTGGCAGGGCAGGGGCGGTATTTTGCCAGACGCCGTTGGCTTCACAGGATTCAGATCACCCTTCCCTGCTAAGCAGTGCCTTGCTATTGTTTTTGTGTCATTTCCATGAGTTCAGACTTGGCAGGGGTCCAGGTGGCCTTGGGGCTGATGGCAGAGCACAAACATTGGAAAGCTTTATGTTTATGGTCCAGACTTTGTTTGCAAACAACTATAACTGTGCTCCCAAGTGTTTTTGCCCTTGACCGTGTTTTGTGAGCTCTCGGGTTCTGACTTGGGAAAAGGAGTGATTGCAGAAGCTAAGTGGAGTAATTTGGGCTGTCCCTGTAGACGCTCCACGGGGCAGAGGTGGTCTGAAGCCCAGCACTCCTGCTCCTCTCACAGGCCCCCCGCCCATTTTCCTTTGAGAACTCGAGGGGCTCATGCAGAGCGGCCCCTCTCGGCTCAGCTCCAGGGGTAAGGATGGGAAGGGTCCCAGCCAATCAGAGCACGGCGTTCCTCTGCCTGAAATGATTGGCTGAAGGATGCGCACATAACCCACGTGGGCCAATGAGATTCCATCCTGGTACTTTTGCCGGCAAAGACGTGGTCTCTCTCTCGGGTCTCTAAGTTGGAAGGCTGTCAGCCTGAGGGGTTTGGTGGCCGTTCTCCACGCCACGTGAAGAGAGCCTTCCCCGAGAATAAGGCCACCACTGAGGAAAGCACAGCCTAAAGGTAGAGAGAGAGACCGATTTCAAATGAGAGCAGTCGGGCTCCTGGATCTAGTTGTGCCTGAAGCAGGAATTTTTCACTTTTGTCATCCAATCAGTTCCCTTATGTACTTAAACCCATCTGATGTGGGTTCCTGTCCCTTGCAACTAAAAAGGGTTCTGACTTATCAGCCTAGGTGGCGGCAGGGGGCGTGTGGAAGGGAGGAAGGATAAGAAAGCCAGAAAACCTCAGCTCTATCTTTAAAATCTCTGGGCAGGGAGGGAGCTTAGAGGTTACTTTAGGGTCATCTGGTTGGAGGACTTATACCTTCCCAGAATATTGTCTGCTTCATCCCTTAGGCTCTGCTTGGGTCCTTCCAGGGCTGGGAACTCAGTCTCTCTGCAGGCAGCCCATTTCATGGTGGGACAGTCCTGATGGCTAGAAGTAAGGCAGGATATCAAGTAATAAGGGAGCGGAATAAACAAAATGTAGCCTTGCCTCTTCCCTCTCCTTCCTTCGGTACAGTAGCCATGATATACCGTTACAGCTGAGGTCAGATCTTGTGGCTTCCTGCTCAGGATCTTCCAGTGCCTTCCACCTCGTTGTGCAGGAAAAAGCCAGTGTCCTCACCAGGACATGGAAGGCCCTATAGGATTTTCCCAGGTACTCAGAGCTGAGAGTCTTTGCCCCTGCCATTCCCTTACATGGGCTGTCTTCTCTCCTATTGCCAATGGCTGTCTCCCTCGCCTCCTCCAGGCAGCCCCCCAGTCCCTCACTGCCTCCAACACTGTGCTCAAAGCTTATCTGTGCTTCAAACGTGACCTTGATGCCCCACTTGAAATTGTAGCCCATCCCACCTCAACAATCACTACCTCTCTTAGCCTACATTATTATGTTTCCCCTTAGCGTTTGTCACCATCTGACATATATTTTTTTTTCTTTTCAGTTTTTTCCCTCTCCTCATAGAGAGGGAATTTTCATCCCTGTTGCTCCAAGCTGTATCCCAGTACCTAGAAGAGTGCCTGGTGCATAGTAGGTGCTCACTAAATATTAGTTGAATGACTCGCTCAGTGATTCTGCCCTAGGAATGGGGCCTGTCACAAACAAGAAACCCAGATACTGCTTAGGCCATACATGATTAACCCTGAGTGGGTGCTGGTTTGCTTCTCTCCAGAGCCGCACGGGGTGCCCGCACAAGCCAGCCAGGGTCCTTGCTGCCTGATGTGGCAGCCAGAGGCTCTGCGGGCCCCTCCGGACTGAGGATCTTAAGCAAAACCGACATGCTCAGCCTCTCCCAGTGCCCAGTGACTGCGGCTGGAGGTGGAGGTGGAGAAATCAATATAAAGATTGGCTTTGGAGGAGAGGAAAAGAAGAAAGGGCCTTCTCTACTTCATTGAAGAGGCAGCCACAGAGAGGACAGGTGGCGGGGCTGACTGGCAGTGTCGCGTGCAATGCACAAAGACCTCTGCGTCCGCGCCCTCTGAGCCGTCGGACTAGATTCGCCTTCCGGGGCCCCCTTCACAGAGATGCTCGGCTCTGGATGCCCTGAAAGTGGCTCCCAGGCTGCCTATTCTCCACTCAGAGTTTAGGTATTTATCACAGGCAGGAAGGTGCCATGCCATCCCATAGGTCTGCTGGTGGCTGACATCAGGGTGTGCGTGCTGGGGACATGGTGATGAACAAGACAGACAAAAATCCCTGCCTTTGTGGCACCGACACTCGAGAGAGGGAGACGGATAACGAACGAGATCAATAAGTAGAATGTGTAGGGGGTTTGGTGGTTGCCAGTGCGAAGGAGGAAAGCGCATCAGGAACAAGCTAAGAGAGCTTGGGTGTAAGATTGCGGTGTTACACTCTGACGCTTGGCAGAGGAGCAAGCCGTGTGGTCGCCTGGAGAAGGAGAGAGCTGGGAAGCTGGAACGGCCTGTGCAAAGGTCCTGAGAGAGAAACGTGCTCGGAGTGCTGGAGTATGGCAAGGGGCTGGCTTTGTGGGAGCGAGCGAGCCAGGGGCAATGAGCGGGTGTGGGGTCAGGGCGGTCATCTAGGGGGTATAAGTGTGTATAGAAACCGTTATGATTGGTGACATTTTCTGATTGTGATGGAAATTACACGGTGGCTTCCATGCTGGTGGGTGAAGAGCACGACAAGGGCAGAAGCAGGGGAGCCAGCTAGAAGGTGGCTGTGTTGGTGGTTTGGACCAGGGTCACAGCAGTACATGGTGTTGACATTCATTAATTCATCCCAGACTCTCACTTAGAAATCATTCAGTTTGCTGCAAACATCTTTTTTTTTTTAAAGATTTATTTGAGAGAGAGAGAAAGAGAGAGAGAGAGAGAGTATGTGCACACACGATTGGAGGGGCAGAGGGAGAAGGAGGAGTAGANGACTCTCACTTAGAAATCATTCAGTTTGCTGCAAACATCTTTTTTTTTTAAAGATTTATTTGAGAGAGAGAGAGAAAGAGAGAGAGAGAGAGTATGTGCACACACGATTGGAGGGGCAGAGGGAGAAGGAGGAGTAGATTTTGCCGAGCAGGGAGCCTGACACAGGGCTCCATCCCAGGAACCCCGGGATCATGACCTGAACTGAAGGCAGACGCTTAACCAACTGAGCCACCCAGGCTCTATAAGGTGTTGCAAACATCTTATAGAAAGAAACAGAATGAGCTTGTGGCTGGGAAACTCCAAGGGGCACCTCCTGTCCCACTGCCTTTGGCAACCTTAACTTCATCTTCTTTGGAATCTGTGACTGTTGGCACCGGCTCCCCACCCAGGCCACCTGCGTCTCTCCAGCTAAGCGACTGTTTCTCATGCTTGCTCCTTGCTTCTCAGACCTGCACCCCACCCTGTTAAGGTCCCACGATTCCACCGAGGGCCTGGAGGCCCCAGCCCGGCCCCTGGGGAGCAGGAGATTTAGAGGCCACATGGGTTGGGAGCTTTGCTTCTCCACAGGAAGGCTGCACGGTGTGGCAGCCAAGGGCTCTGGGTTCAGCTCCCCAGCCTGCCTCTTCCAAGCTGTGCGCCCTCGGGCACCTGAGGCACCTTCTCTGGGCCCCAGAGCTCCCCTCTGCACAAAGGGCGTAATCGGACTTGCTCCTTCTAAGGTGGATCCAGGTTTGGAGGGCCCGAAGCTTACATAACGTTGAAGGATGCCGTTAAGAAAAAATACGTCTAATTATGAATAAAATATCAGACACAGAAGTGAATATTTAAAAGGGGCCTGTTCAAGTGAGAAGCCTTGAAGCCTGTGCTTCAGAAGCCTACTAGTGAACCCCCCACCCACCTCTGCCCCCTAACCGTGTGTCCCGAGGCTCAAACGAGGGGACACTCGTAAATTCTTCCGTGCAGCACTGGGTATGTTCTCCACAAGGAGTGGGACACGCCGAGGAGGAGAACATCCTAGCGCTAACAGCCGTAGTGGCCACCAGCGTGGACTTGACCTCATTGTCTGAGACGTGGACCTCTGGCTGTGGACTCCAGGCTCCCTCGCTCTCTCGGGTCCTGTCCGTAGGGGGACAGAGCCAGGACAGGCAAGACAAGCAGTCCCTGCCCTCCAGCCTTCCCAGCCCATCCCAGCACCCAGGGAGGAGGAGGGGAGAGGCAGGAGAGGAGGGGGGCAGAGCCTGGGCTTCTGTCCCCACACTGCTGGTGGTGCCTCCTCTGGGTTCCTGGAAGGAAGTGGATCAGGGGCTTGGCTGGGAAATGTTTTGCCAGAGTAATAATTGGTGCAGCTCAGAGATGCCGAGGTCCTTGGGCACCTACTGCAGTGGGGAGCACCAGGCGGAGATGGAGTCAGGCCAGGGGAGGAGAGGGGAAGGAGGGAAGGGGGGGTCAGGTGGAGAGAAGAGCAGTCCCCTCGGTGCAGGAAGCCTGTTAGCGGCAAATGTCGGACCTCCAAAGTGGACCTGTGTCCAGGAGAGGTGGACTGTGTACAAGGCACACATGCAGACACGATCATATTAATGTCAAGAAACAAACTTCCCGCGCCGCCCATGGCCCAGCGACATGGAGCTAGAAGCCACAGATGTCACCCCCAGCTTCATTTTACAGACGGGCAGACTGAGGACAGAGACTGGGGAAGTGTCAAGTCCATATTCTTAGAATTCCGGCTACGGTTCATTGAGTCTTTACTACACGCCAGGTCTTGAGCTTGATGCTTTATTTTCAGCACCTCTTGGTGGACAGACTTCTGTCTTTTTAGACCTCGTCGTATTCACCTATGTCGATTTGTTTCTAGGCCCTTGTGTTCCTCGTAGGTCCAGGGCACATGGATGCGCCCCTTAATCTGCTGGGGAGGTTCGTGTGTCAGCCAGAGCAGCTCCGTAGCCTCCTCCCCATGTTATCTCATGAAATCCAACAGCAAACCCGTAATAGTAACAATGTCTGACCCATATTTCACTCCTGCTGTCTCCCTGCTAATTCCACGCTGTACCAGGGAGCTTCGTCCTTCCTCATTTTGTAGATGAGAACACTGGGGCTGGGGAAAGAATGGACTTGCCCAAACCTCCCACCCAGTACATGGCAGAGCCAGGGCTGGAACCCAGCTGTGTCCGACTCCCATGCTCCAGGTGAAGTCTCGACTGTCACGTGTCCTGGCCAGATTCGGTGGAGCGGGGAGGGGAACTGTGTAGGTTCCCACCGAGAACAAGATGGGGGAAGCAACTGCAGCATGTGGGATTTGGGTCAGCTCTAGGAAGGACTTCCCAAAAATCTCATGGGCCCTGAGGAAAGTTTCAGCGGTGTCCCTGAAAGAATCAGGCTGTCCTCTCTGCTCCTGCTTGGAGGTGAGGTGATGGCTCCCATGGCCTGGAGGTCATTTCCAGCCTGGACTGAAATTTCCAGGCTCTTATTTCTGCCTTTGCCTCTCAGAGATTGTATGAGTTTGCAGGGCTGCTGTAACCAAGCACCACAGAGGGTGAGGGCTGGGCTTAAAACAACAGAAACGTAGTGTCTCCCAGGCCACAGCCTGCCCGTCCAAGGTCAAGGCGTTGGCAGGGCCAGTTCCTTCTTCCGTGTGGTCCTTTCCAAGTGGAAAATCTGTTCCTTGTTTCTCCCCTGGCTTCTGGGGGTTTGCTGGCGATCTTTGGCATTCCTGGCTCCCAGGCACATCCCTCGGATCTCTGCTCACGTGGCGCCCATCTTGTGTGCAAGGCTATGCCTCCATCTCCCCTCTTTGTAAGGATACCAGCCATAGTGGACGAGGGCCCCCATGGTGACCTCAACTTGACTAGTTAACGTCTACAGCCATCCTATTTCCAAACAAGATCGCATCCTGAGGTTCTGGGGGCCAGGAGTCCAACTATGAATTTTGTGGGGGACACAGCTCAGCCCGAAATAGAGCTCAGTCAGGGGCCTGCTTCCCTCTCAGCCCCAGGCTCCAGGCTGGCCTCTCCCCTCCCTGCTGTCCTTCCGCGAGACCGAGACCACTCTTCTGTCTGCGCCCATCCGAGCCAGCACAGGTCACTCCCTTCCGTGCCCCCTCCCACCGCCCTCTCCCAGGACACCGCCCCCCACTTCAGAACTGATGTAAAAGCCAAGGCCTGGCTTAGAGACGGTGCTCAATAAAAAAAAATTTTTTAAAGAAATGAGTGAAATCAGCTTTGGATGGTCCTTTCGATCTCCATTTATTCCACCAACCAGTATTTACCGAGCACTTACTGTGTACCAGACGCTGTCGTGGGTGCTGGGATGCAGCAGTGCGCAACCCAGACAACGATCTCTGCCCGTCCGTCCGTCTGTGGAGCTCACATTCTCATGGGGCAGGGGTGGGGGCGCAGAGAGCAAGCAAACAGTGAGTGAAGTCTATAGCGTGTTAGGAAATAAGAGCTTTGTGGGGGGATGGAGGAGGATAAGGGGCTGGGGAGTGCCAGGAGAAGGCTGGGAGGCACTTCTGTGTTAGGCCGTCAGGGCAGCCTCAGAGCGAGAACAGGATTTTAGCCAAGACCTGGAAAAGGTGAGAGCGGGTTTGCTGTGAAGATGTCCAGAGAAAGGTTATTTTGGAGAGAGGGAAACCACCAGTACTAAGGCTCTGGGGCAGGATCCAGGAGCAGAGGCAGCCAGGGGCTAGAGTGGGGTGAGGGAGGGAAGTTAGTGGTGGGTAGTGGGGGGAGGCAGAGTCACCAATGTCAGCCCACACATCCCCTTGTGGGCCATGGGGAGGACTCTGGCTGCTTCCCTGAGTGAGATGAGAGCTGTGGGAGAGTTCTGAGCAGAGGGGGGACATGGTCTGACTTACTGAGTTTAAAAGGGTACCTCCAGTGGCTGTGAGGAGAAAGGACTGTAGGGAGGCAGGGTCGAAACAGGGAGACCAAAGAAGAGGCTACTGCACCAGTCCAAGCATGAGATGACAGAGGTTTGGACTAAAGGAGTCGCCACGGAGGGCGCTGGGTGGGACTGGATCTGTTCTGGATGTTTCCTTCACACATTCATTCATTCCCTCCCTCCCTCATTCACTCCATTATCTGTCCTACCAGTAAATATATATTGAGAACCTCCTCTGTGCCAGACACTCGGGGTACTAAGCACCAAGCAAAACAGACCTCCACGCCTGCCCAAACAGAGCGGAGGCTCAGTGGAGAGACAGATTATTAATCCAATAAGCACAAAATAAACATATCGTTACACACTGCAATAAGTCACAGGAAGGAGCCGAGCAGGACCCTAGGAGGGAGATTGGCACGGCTGCATGCCCCAGCCTGGGGGCTGGCTCCTTCCAACTCCTCATCATAGGCCTCCGGGAGAAACCGAGGCCCACAGACGGGCTGGGACTGGCTCTAGGTCACCCAGCAAGTCCTCTGGCAGAGCTGGAAAGAGCTCTGTGCCCACGCTCCCCCCTGCCAGGGGCTCCCAGAAGGTGGCCGGCACCCCACCCCCCCGCCTCCGAGGCCGCAGCCACCCGCGGTCTGTGACCCCCGAAACCCCCGGGCAGTGGCTGGTGAGCGCGGCCCCGGGCGGCGGGAGGCGGGCTTGTCCCCGCTCGGGCCGGCAGGCGCGATCGATGGCGGTGTGCCGCCCTGGTACTTCATCTCATTAGGACTTCGTTTCCATCTCCTGGCTTCCTGGCAGCCTTCAAATTATCCCATAAAATTTATTTACTATTTCATGAATACATAAGCAGCAGGCAGGCACAAGCTTTTTATATATTTACACTGTATATATTTCACGGGAGACTTATAGCTGTCTCTAAGGCAGAGAGGGGGAGAGGGAGAGCGAGCGAGCAGACGGAGCCGGCAGCTGGTGGCAGAGGGAGGGAGGCAGGGGGAGGCGCGCCGGGGGCGGGTGCGCACGAGGCTCCCACGCAGCCCACGGCCACGCCGGGCGGGCCCCACGCTGTCAGGCAAGGGAGCCAGGGCGCCCCCACTTTGGGACACCGTCGTGGGGAAGGGGAGGCAGGCAGGGGTCCGAAGGGTGGGGCTGAGACGGAGGTTCAGATCCACGATTCGGGGTGTGGGGCTCCAGGCTTGGAACAGGCTGGGAAGTGGCCAGTGAGGGGCCACAGGGGAGTTCGGACCCTGGTCAAGGGCTGGACCCTCATCCTCGCCCTAGAGTAAGCCCTGCCTCTTGCTCCAGACCGAGGCCTGACTCTAGTTGTAAACTGAGCCTAGATCCCAGTTTCAGGCTGAGTCCTGATCCTAGCCAGAAACTTGATGCCAGGCTCACACTGAGCCCAGACTCAGGCCCAACCCTGAATCTTGACCCCAGTCACAGACTGCGCCCCGACCTTAATCCCAGACTAACCCCCAACTCTGGTCATGGATGGAGCCCTGCCCCTGGTTTCAGTCTGAACCCTGATCCCAACCGGGAGCCGAGCCCCAGCCCCAGCCTCGCATGGCTCCTCGCCCTGGCCTGGCACCTCACGAAGTTTCTGCTGAGTGCACAAGCAGCCAGTGGACAGCTCACGGCCCCAGCCACAGGCCCCTTCTCTCTGTGGGTCTGTGCAGTGACCCTTTGTGGGATTTGCTGAGATTCCAATTCACTTCTCTGGCCACGTGGCAGGACTGCCTTCCCTACCCCCTTCACGTTAGGCATGGGCAAGCCTTGCTCTGGCCAATGAAACGCGAGCAGGAGTGAAGGGTGTCACTGCCACGCAGAGCCCCCTGAAATAGGAGTGTGCGACTCTGCACCTTCCCATACCCCGCCAGAGAGACCAGCAGTATTCCCCACGGTGCCGGCTCCACCGGCCTGGGACCCGAGGGAGGATGGCGCGGGGTCTCGCCCTCAGCAACATGTGTGGGACACGTAGCAAGGGTGAAAGCTGAGCCTCTGACCGGTTGCTCTGGGGCACTGAGATCTGAGAGCTGCTTGTTACCGTCGCACGGAGCTGACTGATACAGTCAACGCCGCTTGTCCTCTGCGGGTCTTCCCTCCGACTTCTGTCCAGGCCTAATCACACCAGTTTGCCCTACAGAAGGCGCCAGCGTCCAGAAACCAGAGGGAAGGTGAACAGAATATTGATCAGCAGGTCAGAAACTCCTGCCCCCCAAAACAGGACCAGACACACAGAGGCACTCGGTAATTGCTCGTGTCTTTTGGGGGAGGGAGTGAGAGAGAGAGAGAAAGAGAGAGAGGGCATGAGCAAGGGGAGGGGCAGAGGGCGAGAGAATCTCAAGCAGGCTCCACACTCAGGGCAGAGCCTAATTCGGGTCTTGATCTCAAGACCCCGAGATTGTGACCTGAGCCGAAAGCAAGAGTCGGATGCTTAACCGCCAGAGACACCAGGTGCCCCAATAATTGTTTGTCGAGCTGAAAAATAGGAATTTTTCCCAGTACTTCTGCCTCAGGCCTTAAGAACAGTCTCGCTGTGCTGATATCATCAAATCCCAGGTGAGGGCCCCAAAGAACAGAGCTGCGCCGGGGGGCTGTCCTGGCATCGAATCCTGTCTCGGGCATCAGCAGTGCGACCCCGGAGGCTGTCTCCACTCTTGGCGCCTCACATCACCTGATCTGTGGAACGGGCAGGGGGAGAAATCTGAGTCCCTGTATGTAGGTCTCACTTCCTGGCTTCTCGGGAGATGTGGCTGGTCAGGTCCCCCGGACGTGAACCCCCTGGTCCCATCCGCGGGCATTCGCATGTGTACATGCTTAGCCACTCTGTCCACCGTGATCACTGCCATGTCGCGGTCATTATGCTCACGTTTACTGAGCACGTACTGTGCCCAGCCTGCTACCTGTACCCATTTGAGTCTTCACAGTCTGAGTTCTCGCTGTCATCTGTCAGTGAGTTTACTGACCCTCCATCTAATGACCCCCTGCCTCCCCCATTCTCCTTCTCCCTCCTCCCTCCCCCCTCCTCTCCTCCCTTCCCGGCTCTCTTCCCCCTCCGTCCCTCCTCCCTCTTGGGCTCCCCTCCTCTCCTCTCCTTTCCTCCCTCCCTCATTCATTCAAGGGGCAGTCCAGCTCGAGACCCAGACCAGGTCTAAATTCCAGCCGGATCCCTCACCAACTAAAGGCCCCGGGCCGGTTCTGTACCCCCTCTGGCCTGGCTTCTGCCTCTGAATAGTAGTTCTTCCCCCCAAGAATTGGCGTAAAGTTGTACTAGTTCGTGGATGCAAGTAGATGCTTAGGCTAGTACTTGGCAAGGGTGAGGGCTTAGTAAACGCCAGCTGTGATGATTCATAGAGCCACTGATTGACCCCACATGTACCAAATGCCTCCTCTGTGCCGGACACCAGGCTTTCAGGGGTGAGCAAGTCATAGGAAAGTAAATCAGAACAAAGAACTTTGGAATGGCCATTGTCTGCGAGGCACTTTATACTTGTAATCTTCTCAGAAGGCCCATGAGAGGAGCATTACTCTTACCACCATGTTACAAATGAGTGAACAGAGAGGTTAAGTGACTTGTCTGAGGACACACAGCTCATCAGTGGTGAAGCTTAGATCAGAACCCAGACCGTCTGGCTATTGAGCCTGTGTGCCTAACCATCGGCCCACACTACCCCTTCGCCATCACGTGCATTCAGGGTGAGTGGCGCTCTCTGCAAGGGCATGCAGAGGATTGTGGATGGGGAATGAGCAATGAGCTCTGCCCGGGACAAGGTGGGAGTGAAATCCGTGGAGCCGGATCATCTGACAGAATCTTCTAGAGTCCCTTCATAAGCAATCAATCTCCAGAGATCTCTTCTGACCTCCATTCCACCCCAGGAATACCTGTATTCCTTAGGGGCCCCCAACTCTCTTTCACCCACCAGGGGAGGCTGTGAACAGGCACACAGGGGCCGAGACAACCAGGACAGCCCCCCACTCGGCCTCCTCTGTGCAGAGAGGTGCTCTGTAATGGCACAGGGCTGAGACCCAGGCCCAGTGGGCCCGCTCGCCTACACACAAGGCCCGGGCTCCAAGGCAGGCGCCCACTCCATCACGGCTTTCTTGTCCGAACTGTGTAGCATTTATTATTAATGGTAATAATAATTATAGTTGCTTATTGATCTCCCCGATGCACCCGGCATTCTCCCCAGCATGGAATTCGGGTCACTGCCCAGCAGACTCACAAATCTATACCCCGTGCAATGCATCGCATGGCGCTCGTGCTCAATACACAGCCAATAACATGGCCAAGTCCATGTGAACGGCCCCTGCCTGCCATGGCCGGAAGCTTCCACATCAGCCCCACGGAATCAGCCTCCGACCACTAGGCACTCGTCACTTGCTGTATGCTCTTAGCATTTGCAACAGGCTAAGAAAATGCTCTCCAGGAACATAAGAAAAACAAAAGGAACACCCCCTCCTGGTCCCCAACCATTATTTAGGACCTTGCTTGCTTACAACCTTTAGCAGACACACAGATGCCCCGGGGAGCTCCTTAAAATGCAGATTCTGATTCTGTAGGTCTGGGGCCCCCAGACTCTGCATTTCTAACAAGCCCTAGATGCGATCTTGCTGGGGGGGGGGCACGCCATGCCCTGAGCTCCAAGGATCTAGTTGAAAACTGAAAATATTCACCTGCAGAGTAAGTGAAGGTCAAGACAGGCCAGTGGGATAGGCAGGGAAGAACACGTGTTTTGGAGCCCAGCGGTCGGCCACTTATTAGCTGTGTGATAGTGGCTGAGTGACTGCACCTTTCTGAGCCTTGGTTTCCTGGTCTTTAAAAAATCGTGGATGATGTTACTCCTTGGATGCACTTCTTGTGATGGTTTTAATGAGATAATGGATGTGAAAGCATCATGAGCACGGGAGGCACTTAATAATATTTATCTCTCCCCCCGCTTCCTCTGCCCCTCTCTCCTCCCTATGGTTTTGTTCAGCACGTGTGATCTAAAGCCATCAAAAGGATTCCAATCACTGCCTCTCTTTGAAGGCAAGAGGGGGAAGTCTGGGGTGGGTGGAGAAGAGGCTTGTGGGTGGGACAGAGCTGGGCTCTGCTTGCAGGGGTGGCCGTGGACTTGCCACGAGCTGCCCGCTGCCAGCACCCCGCCCAGCACCCATGAGCGCCCGCTCTGCCGCCTGCCGCCTCTCTCCGAGGCACCCAGGGCAGCTGGAACGTGCTGGGGTCTAATTGCTCCAGGGCCAACCGCCCACTGACGGAGGATGGCAGGTGCTGGAGAGAGAGCCCAGCTTCCGTGACCCTCGGTGCTCACGTACAGAGGCGGGTGCTCCCTGGCTCCTCTGAGGTCGTCCGTGGAACCCTCCGGGATTCCCAGCAGGACCCTGTTCCTGATTGCAGATGTTGCTGTTTTTCCTCACCTCTCTGTCCCATTCCCCCATTTCTTCCTGCTTCCAAATACACTATCTGCACCCAAGTCTCGGTCTCCAGGCTGCTTGGAGGCTTGGGTAGCGCCCTTCCGGAGGGTAGATTGTGAGTGGAGAGCATCCTCGGGCCTTGGCTTGGTTTCCTGGGTGTTTATCAACACAGAGGTGCTCCCTGCCCCATACACACACGTTGCTCTGTACCTTCCAGCCTTCCAATTCTGATGTCATTTTGTGTTCAGACTTCTTACACCTTGCTTCACCTTGTTCTCAGAAGGACAGCCGTCTGCTGAATTACCTCCAAGTGTAGCGGGCAACCCAGGGCTGATCATTCCTCCCATTTCACAGATCAGAACACTGAACATATAAAGGTTCTACTACATTCGACAAACACATGCTGGGTGCCTGTTCTGCCCCAGACACTGGGTCAGGATTGCTGGGGACAGGGGCCCAGGGCGAAGTGTCCCTTAGCCACCACGGAGCATCAGGGTCCTTTGGAGAGCTTGTGAAAAAGCTGATTCCTGGGCTCCACCCCCAGAGATGGTGATTCAGTGGGTGTGGTTTCAGAGGGGCGGGGCATCTGCCGAGCAGGGGGCGGGGCATCTGCCGAGCAGGGGGGCGGGGGACCTGTGGGTGATTCTGGGAGGAGGGGTCCTCCCTGCAAAGATTTTGAGGAGCACCAGTTGAGAGGAGGAGGCTGACTAGGGCCAGGGCAGAGGACGCACAGGCCCTGGGGACCAGGCTGAGCTGCATCCCAGCGTGAGGGCGGGAGCTTAGCAGCCCTTGGCTCCTGCGCCCCGGAGACTTTCCCAACCCCTCTGGGCACCCAGTCTCCCCTTGGCACCGGTCTCTGTACTCCAGCCTCTGAATTATCCGCACCACCCCAAAGGGAGGCTTTTAGGGTGACTGGGGCCAGGCAGGGACTGGAGCTAGTAGATTTCAAGATGATCATGTACCCTCCAATTTGGAAAGCACTCTACAGTTTATAAAGCACTTGCCCACGTTCTGAAGCACTTCCCAGTTCATAGAGGACTTTCGAGGACGCTTGTCGCCTTTCATCCCCACAGCGGCTCTCCAGGGGACTTCTCGAGACGGAGTCTAAAGCACTCGGCCCCAGGGGCCCAGTGAGTTCGCTGTGGACAGAGCACACGAGCCCTTCCTCTGAGTTCCTGACTCCCAGATCTGTCCCGTCAGGGGACAGCAGAGGATGACACATCGCCCAGAGGCGTTTCCGGCCTCAGATGACCGGCCCCGCCGCCCGCGGACAGGAAAACGCCCAGCCCCAACGGCCCGTCTGCTCATCTCACTGTGCCTTTCTCTGTCCTGGAATTCTCTGGGGCCCAGTACCTGCGGCCATGCGTGTCCTGGTTCCTGGGTGAGGCCAGCTGCCTGCCCTCACCCCCAACTAACTTCTCTCCGGTCAGGATAGCAGCCCCCGGGCCTTTGCATCTCATCCTCAGAGCCCTGCAATGTGGTATCTTCATGCCTGTTTCACAGAAGAAACAGGAAGTTGCGGAGCTCGCTGGAGCTCACAGCTACTAAACAGATGTGGAGATAGGAATCCAGTTGTTTCCAGCGGCTATGTGTGCTGCTCACTGCTGGCTCGCAGGCTCTGCCCTGTCCCTGAGGGCCTGGATCCTAGTCACAGTCCTTCGAAGGACCCTTGGGCGAGTGGGGATGCCCGCCGGCCCCTCCACTCACACCTGTCTCCAGTGCAGAGGGAAGGGGGCTGCGTCTTATCATTCACACTGCCACCTGGTGGAGCCCACATCACAGGGACTTCGGGGTGTTGTTACAGCAACTCGTAGCAGAGGAAGACAGACCAGATGGGGTGGGGTGTGGGGGGGGTGTGGGGAGGAGCATCTGGGCCAAGAGAGCCCTTTGCAAGCTTCCTCTGTTGGCAGCGTGGGAGACTAAAAGCAGACTCCCCCCAGCCTGGTGGGCTTATGTTCTGGAAATGGCCAGAGCATCACCTAAGGAGATCAGGTTGGGACTTGGGACACGTGACAAGCCCACAGGCTACAGAGCCTCTGGGCCTGAAACAGATAAGTGCTGGGGTCAGACAAGGCCACCACGCAGAGTTGGGCAGATTGGTCCCTGTGCAAAGGGCCCAGTCAAGGAGAAGCCTGGGGGGTCTCAGGCTCAAGGCCATGCCCACCTGGAAGAAGGCCTGCCTTTCCCTCGTCCTCACAAAGGCGCCATATGGGCCAGCGAGTTCAGAGGCAGAGAATCTAATGGAAGCTAATGATGGTCAGCCGTCAGCCGGGGAGCTGCCCCCCGAGCCATCAGGAATCTAGAAGAAGGTGGCTCGATTTCAGCCCTCCTGAATTACAGGGGAGAGAAACAAAGAGCAAGGAAAGGGGAGGGGCGGGTGATGATCATCCTGTTTTGGCTTTCTAAATAGCCTCATCTGCGTGAAGATGAGACCTATTGTTGCCAAGTAAATGCTCTCTCTCTCTTTTTTAATTTTCTTCTCTAATAAGTTACCTTCCTTCAGTTCTGATGGGCATGATGTTTTCAAGTGATATTCATTGGAGACTTTCCTTTGATGGCTCACAATGTAGAATAGGAAAGCAAGCCCTTCCCAAACCCTTCGGCTGTCTACAATCCACCCAGGCAACCCATCCATCTCTCCATCCTTCCACCGCCCCCCCCAATCCATCTGAGCAATGCACGCGCTCATGGACTCATTCATTCACTGACTTAACAAATGGCTACTAGGCACCTACCAAGTGCAAGGCCCTCTCCAGACAACAGGGATCCAGTGTTGAACTAGGCAGACAGGACCCTTATGGGGCTGATATGCCGGCAGGGAGAAGGTCATAAGCAAGTTGACAGATAATCGAGATCATCTTTACCAATGACAAGTGCCACACTTAGAATGAGGGCCTGTCAATGGGCTGGAAATGTTCCAGGAAGGCCCGGGGGTGACACAGATAGGAGGCCCAGATGGGAAGCAGAAAGCTCTTCCATGCAGACAGTCACCCAATATTTGATCATTACCATATGGTGTGTCAACACCCTCAAAAGGAAACCCTCCAGATCTTTCTTTGAACCTGGAAATATTTGCAGCCGGACCTACAATGGTCCACAAGGTCAGTCTCTCAAAGTGATAGAGAAAACACACCTGGTCTTTGGTAACTATCTTGAGCTGACATCAAAACCCAAGTGTTGATTACCCCTGGTGACAATGACATCTGTCATTGGAGGGGTGGAGCAGAGTGCAGTGTGGTGGGAGGCTGGTGGGACTGAGTTCCCATCTCTTGTTGCGGCCACTTCTAATCTCCCCGTTTCAAGCCGCCAAAGGCAGGGCCCTGAGGTCTGAGCTGTCATTCTGGTTTGGTCAGCGACAAGCTGTGTGACCTTGGACAAGTAACTTTGCCTCTCTGAGCCTCCCTTTCCTCAGTTGAAATGGAAACCTCCCTGTGTCCTTGATTCTAAACGTGTTTCCACCCATAGTCGAATGATTCTGAAATCAAGATATGTTTTGCAATGTGCACACATGGCCTGCGGATCTTTTTAAACCACAGATCCTGATTCAGTCGGTCTGGGGTGGGGCTGCCGTTTCTACCCAGTTCTCCCATGGCAGCGGAGGCCGCTAGCCCTCTGACCAGCTTCTGAGTAGCCAGGAAGCAGTTGACTGACACATTTCATGTGGTTGTGATTACATTGAGAGGACAAAGCTACAGTGGATGGGATTTTCGATTTCAGGAAATGCATTCACCCCATGTTTCATTTTATCTGCCCCTCTGCTCGGGGCACTCCATAAAAATGTTTGTAAAGCACCTGGCCACACAGCCTCGCATGCTGAAAACACGAATAGATGTTAGCTCACTCCTTTGCACACCTCCGGTGCTGGCGTGGGATGGGATGGCGGGCGCTGGACTTGAAGGTCCATCTATAATTGGATGCGATCCCCAGGAGGCCCAAATGCAGAAGGGGGTGGGACGCTAGCAGGCTCTGTAGAGAAGCATGTGAATTCCTCTCGTCATCCCCGCATCCCCCCGGCCATCCCCACACACCCCGGCTCCTGGACATGTGTTTGATCGGGCCTGCATCAAACGCAGTATTTGCAACAAGACAAAACCCAGCGCAGGGGACTGGAGCCCGTGTGAACGGGTCCCACTCAAGCCCCCAGCCGCACCCCACACTGACCTCCTTCAGACACACACATGCAAATGCTTGTGTCAAGCCACTGTCAAGCACCTGGCCAGTTCTGTCTGCTATCAGCAACTCGGGGAGGACCAGAAGGGGGAAGCTGGGTTTTATTCAGGGACTGGGAACTTGGGAGCAGAGAACCGGAGAGGAAGAGGGTGAGCTGGGGAGTGGGGAAGCAGGGTGCTCTTTTATAATCCCCCTGCCGCTCGTTGAAGAACGATGCCATCTTGCAAACTGCGTATTCAAGTTTGCACCTTCCAGGCCATTCTCCGCCCGATGTGGGCAACAGCACCAGAAAGAGGCAGTAAAGGGCTTTATTACCTTTTATTTTTCAGCTGAGGAAACTGCACCTTAGAGGTTTGGATACAATTACCCACAGGAAGTGGTGGACTGGATTCAGTGGATGTGGGAGGGCCAAGGCGGGGCCTGAGACTCGGCATTTCTAAGAGGTTCCCAGGGGACGTCAGTGGGGCCCGTCCGTAGACCACACCTGGAGCGGCAGAGCTGTGCTGACTTATACCCTGGAGAGACACAAACCAAGAGATTCATCAGCCACCCCCAAACTGTGTCATTTATTCTGGGCAAATGTGTGGGGGTATTTCTCATCTCCCAGGCATTGCATTGAGATAGAAGATTGGCCTGCTCCCTGGCCTGGTGGAATTTAGACTGAAAGCAAAGAAATTAAACGCCTGCAAATTGTGAAAAGAGTGGTTATGCTTATAGCACAGAGAAGCATGTTCTGTTTAGCGGAAAAAAGTACTGTGCGGACCGGTGTCTGCGGAGACCCTAGTCAGTGCGCCAGGGCCAAGACGCTGCAGACCCCAGACCCCCAGTCCTCCGGGTGTCCCTGAGTGCCTCGTGCCTTGATGCACCCATGAAAGTGGTGAGAAAATCAACCCAAACCACAGTGTGGGCGTTGAAATCGCAGCCCCCGGTTTAGTGTGTATGAGAGTTAGAGCTTCAGATCTTTCTGCCTGGAAAGGACATCTTCCACCCCAGAGATTCCCTATCTCACTGGGTAGCAGACTCCTCTGGGTACCAGATTTAGCAAATAAAAATGCAAGATAACCAATTAAATTAGAATTTCAGATAGACAACAACGACTTTTTTTTTTTTTTTTTTTTTTTTTGGTATAAGTGTGTTGAGTTTACATGTCCTTAGTTAGTGGCAGGTAATTTAATGTGGTGGTAAGAGCATGCGCAGGGTCTGGAAGGTGTCTTGATTTCCAGTTGCTGCCATCTGGTCCCTTAGCTCTGTCCTCTGAGTCATCCTCCTCCCTCCCCCTTTTTTTAAATGAAAGGCAGCACACATTTCTAACTGAGTAATTTTATCAGCCTATTTCCTCCTGTAGAATTTTGAGGGTCTGACAACTTCCTTTCATTTTGTCCTCTCTGTTCTATTCAGTACAGGCTGGTAGGGTTTCTATGGATATAACATTCTCAAAAACCTTGTGGGTTTCCCATGTATGTCACACGGATTCACTGCGATTGACAAGAGGCTTCTCAGCAGGTCCTTCCCACGCAATCTCATCTCTGTCACTGGCTTCTGCCCAAATGCCAAAGGGATCAACAAGTCACGTGTCTAATCCCTTACAAGAGCTCTCCGCGTGACTGCCTTCTCTGACCCTTTGTTCCTTCTAAAGCACTAGCAAAACACTGACCAGCCACACCCGTGGTTTTCTCTCCAAAGTATGACTTCCCGACAGTGCAAGCTCTTTTTGCATTATTTGCAATCTGGATAGGCTGAGAATTTCCCAAGTCATTAGGTCCTGGTTCCTTTTTGCTTAACAGTGCTGCCCCAAATGTATCTCTTTCCTCTCAGATTTTACTATAATAGCAACAAGAAACTGTGCTGCTTTTTCAACACCCTGAGTAGGCAGCTTCTTATCCAATTGGTCACTCGAAAGCTTTACTTTCACATGACCATAGGACACAATTCAGCTAAACTGTCCGCCACCGTATAACAAGGATCCCCTCTCCTTTGCTTTCTAAAAGTGTTCCTCATTTCCTTCTGAGCCCCGAGAAGAACATTTTCTTTCTTTCTACTAATAGTCTGTTTAAGGCAAACTAGGCTTTTCCAATCATGCACCTCAAAATTCTTCCAGCCTCTCTTCACCCCCCATTTTAAAATTACTTCCACATTTTTAGGTATTTTTTCATAGCAGTACCCCACTTCTGGTACCAAAATCTGTATGAGTTCCCTATTATTGCTGCAAAAAATTGCCACAAATGATGTGACTGAAAACAAAAGAGGTTTGTTCTCCTATAGCTCTGGAAGTCAGAAGCCTAAAATCAGTCCCGCGGGGCTGAAATCAAGGGGTCAGCAAGGCTGTCCCCTCTGCAGGCTGCACAGGGGTCTATTCGTTGTCTCTTCCAGCTTTAGAGGCTGCCTCACCCAGATCTCCCTTCACACCTTTCCATTGCCTTCTCCCCTAACTCTGACCCTCCTGTTTCTCAGAATGACCCTTGTGATTACATCGGTTCAACCCGGATAATTCAAAATCATCTCCTCAAATTTCTTTTTTTTTTTTTAAAGATTTTATTTATTTATTTGACAGAGAGATCACAAGTAGGCAGAGAGGGAGGCAGAGAGAGAGAGGAGGAAGCAGGCTCCCCACCGAGCAGGGAGCCCGATGCGGGGCTCAATCCCAGGACCCTGAGATCATGACCTGAGCCAAAGGCAGAGGCTTCAACCCACTGAGCCACCCAGGCGCCCCATCATCTCCTCAAATTTCAAGGTCCTTAGCTTCAGCACGCCTGCAAGTTCCTTTTGCCATTTAAGGGAATATGGGTTTCCCGCGGATGTCTTTTGGGGACCAGTATGCAGCTTCCCACTGAAGGATACACAGCAGATTATGAACTGGGAGTGGGAGGCAAGCAAAAGGCAGGAAGGAAGGGCGGAGAGAGGGAGAAAGGGAGGAAGGAAGGAAAACACCCTTCATTATAGGAAAAAACTTGCCCTTGTTAAAACCTGCATGTATGATATGAGTCTATACGTTTAAAATCAGATATATGTGTGGAAGTTTACACACAAAGTGATGCATAAAGAGTTGGTCACCAAACTGTGATTGGCTAACACTCAGGGTGATGGGCTTCCAGATCACTTTAATTGTCTTCTTCCTACTTTTATGTACTACTTAACTTTTTTTCAATCAGCATGTATTAGTCACATAATTTAAAAATAATAAAGCTATTTTATGTGACAGATAATGTTTTAAAAGTGAAAAAATGAAAACAATTAGATACTGTATTTCAAATTCAAGTGACAGGATCTGATTGGTGCATTTTGGGTCAGGTGGTCACCTCTGGTCCAACCAGCAAGGCCGAGTCACGTGACACCAACATGGCTGCCAAGGGCTTTCCTTTTATAGGATAAGGGAATGAATGAGTGGGGCTCAGAAAAGAAGGGTGTTTAGGGAGCAGACATCTCAAAAATAGAGACTACTCCACCTTAGGTGTTTTATTACAGAAGAAATCATGTGTGGGTGATGATCAAAGTATTATAATTTTGCATTTGCTATTTTTACTTCTGACCAACAATGAGTCAAGAGCCACCATCTTGTCGGAAAGTTCAGCTGTAACTCTTTGCTGAGCACGATATGGTCTCAGGCCCTCTCGACTGGTGAAGGATCATGGCCAAGAAGACCAGTGGTTTCTGGCTTGTTTCCGCTTTGGTCCTTTCTCGCCCGGATGCACTTCTGGTAGGTCGGAGGGAAAACGGGGATGGTGCACTTCTCCATGTGCATCTATGCTCTCTCTTTGAAACATTTCACGAGTCCTGGTTTTATAGGGTTACCCATTTCAGAAGTGAACTTTTAATATCTGAACTTTCTAGAATGCCTACAGGCCATTTTGGTTTCCAAGAATGAGATCTTTTTTTTTTCTTTTTCTTTCTTTTTTTTTTTTATGAATGTTGGTTTAGGGAGGAAGTGTCTGCTGATAGACGTGATTGCCCATAATGGGGGTAGGGCGCATCGGCCTTCGGTCTAGGGGTGGAGGGGTCCCTGAAAAGACCAGGGAGAGTTGCAGACAGGCCAGAGATGGAGGAGGGGCAGAAGGCTGGCCATGAAGAGGAAAACAGAGAGAAGGAAGATGAGAGGGATTGGGAGGTAAGAGAGAAATGATGCAGGGATGTTTACAACCAGGGAGGAAAAAGGGGAGAGATATAAAGAAATGACACAGGGACTGACGTGGCCACGGCAGTTTCTGAGGCCAGAACCCCAGGGAGAGGGTGTTTCATGGACCAGAGTCAGCCCTGAGACTCCAGGCTTCCTCCCATAGACAGGCAATGTTCAGAAAGACCTTGTTTCCAGCCCTGCTCCCTGTCTTACCAACAGCGTGACCTTGACCAAGTCATGTAAGCTCTCTGAGCCTCAGGTTCCTCGTCTGCAAAGAGGGTCTAATAATATCCACTTTCCAGGGGTGCTCTGAGGATTTCTTGAGGTGATATACATAAAACATCTAGTACAGTGGAAATGCCCAATACATTATTTTTACCACCATCGTTGTCATTACTATTAGCAGACATGGACGCACTTGAATTCCAGGAAACCGTCCCCCATGCACATCCTAGATCTAGATGCAAGCAGCCCCTTCAGGACCCACCGGCAATACCCACTGTGGTAGGACAGAGCTATGTAACGTAGGCAAGTATGGCTGAAGAGCATGGAACAGTGTCTGGAACACCACCCGTGCCTGGTAAATGGCGCCTATCGCGCGTACCTGTCCAGTAGGAGACACAGGCTGGACGGTGGGTGGCGGGGCGGGGGGCAGGGAAGAGAAGGAAGAAAGGAAAAGGAAGGGAAGAGAGAGACAGACCAAGCTGAAGCAGAGACTAGAGGAAGGAAAAGAGAAAGAGGCAGAGATAAGGAGGCAGAAAGAGGCAAGCAGAGACAGAGAGTAAGAGAGAAACTGTGTCCCGGGGATCTCCGATCCTCTGCTCCCATCACTGCTGCCTTCTTCCCCGCCTCTCTAAAAAGCCTCACTTTCCACCATGGAGACCCGGCTGGCAGTCTCCTACCTGCAGGCCCTCCACGGTGGGCGCAGGCTATCTCGGGAGGCATGTCTTCGACCCATCTAGACCCTGTTGGCATAAGTACCATCAATGGCACGGACCGGACCTGTCTCCTGCCCCTGCCTCCCCCTGCCCGGCTCCCTATCTGCCCAGCACAGCTATAAACGTCCCGTCATCACCTGTCTGCCCACCGCCCCTCCAGCTTGGGGCTAAGACAGCCGAGGCCTGTGAGGAGGCTTGCACGATCAAGTCCCATCCCTAAGCAGCAGTCACCCACGCCCCCCCCCACCAGCACCCATCTGCCAAGGGCGTATCCAGGGGCCGGCGGCCCCATCGGAGCACCTGCATGGGACCCACCATGACCCTCGCCCTGGGGCAGCGGGGGCAACACTGATGGACGAGGAGACCTGTTACATGCACACTGCTTTGCTCTGCTCGCTACTTCTTGGAGTGGATCCATTTATACTGGGTGATGTACGCGTCCGTCAGGTCCGCACTGGAGTGGATCCTGCCTCCTCCTCCTCCTCCTCACCCTGGCCCCTTGGGAGGCAGGCAGGGTGGGCATAAATTCAGCCAAATGGCTTCACTAGCCTTCTGTGCGCCAGGGCCTGGGGCCTGGGATGGTGAGCCTGGCTGCAGCGTTCACTGAGAGGAGGGTATCTCCCAGGGGCTTCTCTGAGCCCCGGGGCCATGCCCAACCCAGCAGGGCACTGGGCCAGCTCAGGAAACACGCATACCTACTATGTGACAGGCACTGTGCCGTGTGTTGGGGATTCAAGGATCCGTCCGGCGCATACCGTGCCCCCGGGGAGTCCGGTGGAGGTAGGGACGTGTCCAGAGACAAGGACGGAAGGCAGTACACAGTAATCCTCCCTCCACATGCTGCCATCACCCGCGTGTTCAAAAATGCAATGACATATGTATCCAGTGCTCATCGCTGTTTCTGCACTCACCTCGGGGTGGCTGGGAGGGCTAAATAGGAGCATGCCCAGCTGCTGCCTAGCCCGTGGCAGGCCTTCAGGAAACGGGAGGCAGCTTTCTTAGCTGGACTCATTCTGTCTGGGGGCACATTCCACCTCTACCTTGCACAAGTGCTGAAGACCTTTTTCTTTTTGTTTCCTCACCTGTAACATGGGTCGAATCATAGGAAATCCCTCAGTGGGTTACTGTCAGGGTGACATGAGTTGACATGCACGCAAAGCACTCTGACCACCGTCGGGCACGTGTGAGCATTGCAGAGGCACGAGCTGGTGTTACGACGTGGGATCTACGGGTCTTATTTTCCTAGATGTGCCAATTCTTTGAAGGCTTGAGTTTTGCTTGCAAGACGGGCATAATAATAGTTACCTGCCTTAGAGGTGAGGATAATGTGTGGGAGGCTTGGTGCTCCGCGGGAATGCAATATACTATCAGTGATGAGTACAGGTTTCACTTGTTTCTGCTAATCCAACCCTTGCATTGGAAGAATTAAAGCACGTGACGTTGCTGGCCTCTAGCGATTCGCAGTCTAGTATTCTGATGTGTTAGGAAACAAATACATGTCCCAGGTGGGACCCACAGAAAACAAGCGCCCGGGTCTGGGCATCTCTGATGGACATCTCCAGCCTCGTCCACGTCGGAGTGGATGCCACCACACCTCCCCCACCAGGCCTTCGTGCTGGCTGGTTCCCTGCTGGGCACTCCTTCCCTCCCACTATTAGGCTCCTGGGGCTGCCAGCACAAAGCTTCCCCAACCAGGGGAGGCTTCAAACAACAGAAAATCATCCTCTCACAGTTTGGGTGACCAGAAGTCCGCTATGATGGTGGTTTCCTCGGCAGGTTCCTTCTAGAAGCTCCGAGGGAGAATCTGCTCTGTGCCCCTCTGTAGCTTCTGGTGGCCACCAAAGATCTACGGCGTTCCTTGGCTTGTGGCTGCTGCACTCTGCTCTCTGCCTCCGTTGTCACTGTGTTCCCTTCTGCGTGTCCGTGTCAATGCCCTTTTACAGACACCGGTCATTGGCTTTAGGGTCCACCGCAATCCAGGAGGGTCTCATCTGAGAGCTTCAGCTGGTTACATCTGCAAAGAGCTTTTTCCCAATACGGTCACACCGAGGCTCCAGTGGACAGGGGAGGCTGGGAGCCCCCGTTCAACCCATCATACCACCTCCCTCCTCTTAGCAAACTCCCTACTTGCCCTTCCTCCCCTCCCCTCCCTGCCCTTGCCCCCAGCCCCTGCTTGGGTTGTTTCTGCCCTTTGACTAGCAGCCCTCCAGTGCCTGTGGGAAGGCAGGGGTCCTGCTCCCTGGGGGAGACCCCCCACCCCCACCCCCAGCCGGTGACCAGCAGCCACCATGAGCAGGCCCAGGGCGAGAAGATGGATGGAAGCCTGCATCCCATATATCTGTGTATTTAAGCGTTATAAATGGAGCTCACAAACTCTGAAACCAAATATGCTCTATCCTCCTGCCTGGACGAATATGCCATCACAACAGACCGGAAAGCCAGCTCCGAGGTTTGCGTTCTCAGACCCTAGAGCGTGTGGTGCCAAGAGCTCCAGCCCCTGGACCCCAGCCTCACGCCGCACAGGTCGGGGTTCGGGAAAAGCAAGTGCAGGGGCGGATCCTGGCTGATCTTGGCCTTGGTGCGTGCTGTTCCCTGTGCCTGGGACGCTGCCCTCCTGCCTCCTCCAGGGGCCCAGCTCTCCTCATCCTGAGGAGTCCGCTTCACTACCACTGCCCCCATCTCCCTGTCATGACCCCTGTGCTCACCCCTGCCTCGCACTACCTCGTCGCCCTGTTGGCTAACGTCCAGCATTCACCCCACTGGAAATCCTATATTCACAGTCCGTTGTCTGCTGCCCATCCGCCTTCCAGAATGTACACTCCATGCCCCGCGTCTTGCCTTCCCTGTCTCCTGCCCGCCTCTCTCCCCAGGCCTGAGGCCGTGGCCGAGCCGGCACAGCACTCAGTGAGTTTGCTGACGGCGGCCTGTCTCACGCTGCAGAGGGGCAAACGGGCTCAGCGAGGCCGAGCGCTTTGCTCAAAGTCCAGCGGATCCGGTCTGCAGACACCAAAGTTCTTAGCTTTTCCTAGAGGCTTCCTTTTACCCTTATCTGGAAAATGGGGACAATGATGGCTCCTGGCTATTCCAAATGAGGAAGTTGCAGAACTGGAGATGCGTCGAGCACGTGAGAGCCAGAATCCGAATGATGGGAGCTGGGGTTTTTTCCCCATCTACAAGCAGAGCCTTTTTTGTCCCCTTGAGATTTACTTATTTGTTTGAGAGACAGAGAGAGAGAGAAAGCGAGCAGGGGGAGGAGCAGAGGGAGAGGGAAAATCTCAAGCAGGCTCCACACCCAGTACGGAGCCCGAAGTGGGGCTCAATCCCACGACCCTGAGATCGTGACCTGAGCCAGTGTCAAGAGTCGATGCTTAACCCACGGAGCCACCCGGGGGCCCCTTCAAGCAGAGCTCTTACAAGCCGCTGCCAGCCTGCCCGGAGGAGCCGGTGAGCTTCACGGCCCACGGTTCACGGCATCCATTCACGTTCACATTCGCCCCAAGGCAAAGCAGGTTTCTCCCAAATCATAAACCCTAGACCGTCAGAGCTGCCGGGGCCTGGGGGCTTGTTTAGCCTGCCTGAACCAGGTAGAAACTGGGATTTCTGGGCCCCGCCCTGACCTCCATGCCCCTTGGCCCTTCCGGGAAGCAGACGCTGAGGGGCAGGAGGGCAGAGGTGTACCGGGGAGGAAAAAGGGCACCAGCAGGACTGGGCAGGGGGTGGAGAGAGACCGCTGAGTCGTGAGGTGGGTGGAAATGGCCCTGTCCTCATGCCACCGCCTAGCTCGCTGCCCTAAACAGAGCGTGCCCCCCACTCCCGCAGCCTTGGCCAGCCCCTGGCCAGGGGCTAGCCTGGGAAAGCCTGACCTTCAGGGAAGCCAGCAGCTAGCGGCCCCCACCGGCCATGGCGCTTGCAGCCCACCAAGGATGCCCTTCTTGAAGGGGAGGCGGCGCCCGGCCCAATCGCGTGGCCCCTGCAGGCATCTGAGCCCCGCTGCGTTAGTAAGTTCTCTGGCTCGGCCTGGCCGCCAAGACCCTGCAGCCTCTCTTTCCGGGACTCTTGTCTCCCAGACCAGCTCGCCCGATGGGAGCATCCAGCCCATGCGGAGAGACCATATTTCAGGAGGGCCGGGAAGGCACCAGCCACCGGGCTGCCCTGGCATATGGCGGCTGAAAGAGATGGTTTGGGGCGCTGGTTCTCAACGCCCCCCGGGGACACCGGGCCATGCCTGGGGACATTTTGGTTGTCGCAGCTGGGGCAAGAAATTCTCCTGGCATCTAGCAGGTGGAAGCCAGGATGCTGCTGAACATCATCTGCTACACAGGACAGCACCCCCAGCAAAGAATTATCTGGACCAAAGTGTCAATAGTGTCATGGCTGAGAAACCCTGGCCCCCGATGCTCCTGAAATTGGATTGAAATCAAGGAAATTGTTCATTTTTCTGATCCCGGGTCAGTCAATCCAACTTTGGCTGGGACCCAGACTGGGCTCAGACCCGCGTTCCTCGGAGCTTGCCTGCCCGAACATACCACTCATGTTCCAGGCCCCCTGCCCCCTGCCCGGCCTCTGCCCCTGCTATTCTCCTGCCCAGAACGTTCTTCCCTGCCCGATCCCTTTTCTTCCTCATCGCCAGTACCCCTGAGCCGTCGCTCCCTCTGTGCCAGGCACTGAGCGCCATCCTTTCCCGATTTTCTCATCTCATCCCCTGAAGGAAGTGCAGTTTTCATCCCTGATTTAGCGAGGAAGGAACGAAGCACAGAAGGGCTGGGTACCTGCCCAGAGTCACGTGGTTAGGGCGCGATGGGGCCCAGATCCCCACTCAGGCAGGCTCGGGAGCCCGAAGGGCCAGCCTCGGCCCTCTCCCACCTCTTCAACAGCCCTGCGTCCTTGTCAGCTTGGGAGCGCAGGGGCTCTGTGGCCGGTGTGGCTCCTGGTGCAGGGGTGGCACTCCGGTTGTATTTGGTGAGCGGACGAAGCCGTGGCACTCTGGCCCCAGTTCCCGGTTCCACGTTAGAAGGCTTGCGATGGCCCCCTCGAGTCACGATGGAGCATTCGGGCTCCTGCTTCTCAGCGGAGGCTAATGGGAGGTGTGTCCATCGGAAGGAGACTCCTGTAGGTTTGGTAGAAGCCACGGACTTGGGGCGCCTGGGTGGCTCAGTGGGTTAAGCCTCTGCCTTGGGCTCAGGTCATGGTCTCAGGGTCCTGGGATCAAGTCCCGCATTGAGCTCTCTGCTCAGGGGGGAGCCTGCTTCCTCCTCTCCCTCTGCCTGCCTCTCTGCCTACTTGTGATCTCTCTCTCTGTCAAATAAATAAACCCAACAAACAAACAAACAAACAGAAGCCATGGACACCTGGGCATGGTATGGGATTTGGGGGTCCTTCTGAGAAGGGTGTCAGGACAGGGCCCTGCCCCGGGGATAGAGCTGGCTTTTGAGACATCCCTTCTGAAAGGCTTTTCTCCGGCAAGCCCGGGGGACAGGAGGTAGAGCCATGGACCGACGCTCCAGACCTGGTCCCCTGTGGAGGCAGGTGAGATCTCCCTGGGCCACGAGACCCCATGGTCCTCAGCTGCCAGAGAGAGGGAGGGTCCAGGGGCCATGGCCGGTCCTGGGCTCCTTCTCTCATTCATTTATTCTCTCATCGACACAAAGCGTATTTGCTGAGCAGCTACTATGAGCCAATGTCAGGCAGGGTCCCAAGTGCCGCAGCACAGCCGTGAGTGAGACGGAAGAGGAAGTCCTGCCCGGGGGAGGCCGTCCGTTGGAAGCAGATGGCAGAGAGGGAACGAGACCGGCACACAGCAGCCTGCCGGTGGGGGTGGCGAGCACAAGGCGAGGTCAAACAGAAGAAGGGACAAGACGCGATCAGGAAGGTCACTATTTTTCTGGTGGACCAAGAAAGGCACCGCTGCAGAGGGACATTTGGGAAATGAGCAGAATGGACGAAGGGGCATCTGGAACTGGGGTGTCCCAGGCCGGGGGCTGGTGGGGTGTGGCGGGGAGGGCCGCGCGAAGGCCGGAAGTCAGAGGGGTCACAGGGCGGGGTCTGCTGGGCACTTGGACCTGAATGTGCTGAACTCAGAGGGGCATTAGGAGGATGACAAGAGGTCGGGTCCAGAGAGCGCCTAGCACAGTGCCTGCCCTCAGCAGCTTTCAGTAAATGCTCGCTAACCCCCGGCCCTGCGGTGGGTTGTAGTGGGGTCTCTTCCCCACCCCCAATGCACTTGAATCTGGTCTTGCCTTGTGGCTTGCTTCATCTCCCAGGAGGCGGTGGCGGTCATGTCATGCCAGCTCGGAGCCTAAGCCCTAAGCAGCGGTGCAGCTTTGGAACGCTGATGCTCACACCTGAAGAAGCCTAAGCCAGCCTGGGGCATGATGAAGGCCACAGGCTGTCCCCCTCCATCACTGACCGCCCCCTCCCATACTCACCCGGCCAACTCAGAGTCATGAACAAAACCACTGGCTGTGGTGGTGAGCCATAAATTCTGGGGTGGTTCCCCCAAGCCCCCTAGTGACGCATCTTCCCTGTTTTCCAGGTTTGGCATATGTGGCAGGCAAACCCACGCCCCCCCAAAACGTCCACCTCCTCCTAATCCCGGGAATCTGTGAATCACTTACCTGACATGGCCAAAGGGGCTTTGCAGACGGGATTGAGTTCCAGACCTTGAGACGAGGGGACTGTCCCGGGTTATTCAGGCTGTGGGCCCAGCATCACCCCAAGGGTCCCCAAAGAGGGAGGCAGGAGGCTCGCTTATGGAGAAGGAGGCGTGCAGGCAGAAACAGAAACTGAAGACGCTATGATGTTGACCTTGAGGCTGGAGGAAAGGCCATGCACCAAGGACCATGTGGGGCTTCTGGAATTTAAAAGAGGCAAGAAAATGCACTCTCCTCAAGAGCCCCCAGAAAGAAGACAGACCTGCCATTGCCTTGCTCTGGAGAACTGTGACCTCCAGCGCCGTAAGGGAACAAATGTGTGCTGTCCTCAGCCCCCGGTTGGTGGTCATTTGTTACAGCAGCAAGAAGAAACCAACACAGCATCGGAGGCCTCCACCTGCTGCCTTTCCCACCCTCTGGTTCCAGAAAAAGCCAGGAATTCATTTTCCTTGGGACAGGTGACCATGACAGTTGACAAGTCATAATGACACTCCTAATAATAACAGCTAATATTTCCTGAGCCCTGGTCGGGTGTCACGCGCATCAGGCTAATGGCTTCGTATGTACCGTTTCATTTAATCTTCACGAAAGCCAGGGGAGGTGGGACTGGTATTACCGTTCCCATCTCACAGAGGGAAACACTGAGGATGGAGAGGTTGTAAGGCATGTTCAGGGCAGTGGCAAGACTGGTCAATGCGGTCAGCGACCATGAGCTGAACTTGCCTGGACGGTGGGCGGTGGGACTTCTGGTGCATTTTCCTCGACCGCTCCCCATCTTCAATCTCCCCATGCCTCCACAAAAGTCCACACCATTGCGTACGCACAGACAGGCTGGCAGTTCTGAGAGGGGCTTTATTTCCTTTTGGCTTTCCCTCAGCTCTGTAGGGGAGAAAATAGAAATTGCAGAAATAGAGACGTGTTCTCAGACGGCAGATTTCTGATCCTGAGAACCCCCTCCAGCCAGGAGGGTTGGCCCAGCTGACTGGCACGGTGCCTGGCTTCACCCTTCCTCCCAGCTCCAGACCCCCGCCTGCTGGGCGGCATCTTGTCTCCCATCCTTGGGAGGGGTTTGCCTAGAATTAGCGCTACGTGATGATCTGACTTGTAGAGGACATCTGTGCTCTTTCCTTTATTCCTCATGATGTTAAAGGCACCCTAGTTTTCTTGGGGGAGCCCCAGCTTACTGCCTCTCAGCCCCTGATGGGGCTGACTTTACCCCCAGGTTCTGGGACAGGCGAGTGATCCCAGGCAGGCCAAGGGAAGCCCAACCACATGCCCTCTACCCATAGCGATTGGTTCAGGCTCAGGCCTATGACCCAAGATGAACTAATCGGAGCGAAGGAACAAAAATACCTGCTGTTTTCTGGCCCTGTCAGGTAAAAGTCACTCTCATTTGTGCTGGCGTTGATGCCCGGAGCAGCTAGGGACCATCTTTACCCATGTTTGAGGAGAGGCTGCCTGAGGATGAAGCCACCTCAGAGGGAAGCACAACTTTCAACTTGAATAAGAGAGACAAATTCTTTATGATATCGTTTGAGGACCTGGATCCAGCCGTGCCTGAAGTCCTAGACTTAACTATGAACTTTCCAGACAATGAGAAAATAAATTGGTTTTGCTTAAGTTGCTTTGAACAGGATATGTATCCCCCTCCCCACACCCCCGCCCCCAGCACGGCCAATGCCGTAGCTAACATTTATTGAACACTGTCTCCGTTTGAGTTCCCCTGAGAGCGGAGCTGGAGAGGTAGACTTGGGTGCAGGCTATCTGGCAGCTGACTTCTGGAAGCAGGAGTGAAGGAAAACGGAGAGTGATTCAGGGAAGTGGGAGAGTCAATAGAAAGTCATTGCTGAGGTTGCTCCTGCAGACAACAGGGAGTCGGTTTCTCCAGGCCTCCTGAGGAGCGTAGAGAATGCCTTCTAGAATTATCTATTTATGACCATGAGGCTGGCAGATTGTCCACTGGCTGCTGTCCTTCACTGTGAGAAGAGCTGTCCCTGGGGCAATGTGGAAGCCAGAATAGCCCCCCAAAGCTGTCCAGGTCCTAATCCCCAGAACTTGTGACTAGGTTAGGTTACCTGGCAAAGAGAGATGAAGGTTGCCGATGAAATTAAGCTTGCTAATCAGATGGCCGTAAAGCAGGGAGATTGTCCTGGCTTATCTAGGTGGAAGAGGAGGCAAAAGAGGGGCAACCAGGAAGCCAACAGCGGGAGACTCAGCCCAATGTTGCTGACTTTGTAGATGAAGGAAGGAGCCATGAGCCAAGGAATATGAGTGGCTTCTAGAAGCTGGAGAAGACAAGGAGGTGATTCTCCTCTAGTGCCTCGAAAAGGAACACAGTCCTTGATTTTGGTCCAGTAAGACCCATGGTGGACTTCCGACGTCCAGAAAACTGAGATAAATAATCTATGTGGTTTCAAGCCACTAACTCGGTGGAAACCGGATATAATAGCAGTGGGAAAGTAAGGCAAGCCAGAATCCCAGGCTGCACTGTATACAGTTGGGGGGCTGTCCCACGGCACCAGACAGGGCCTGGGGCAGAAGCAGGAATGACACACGGCTCATGCTTGAGGTAGGAGGCTGTCACCATGATGTGCACCTCAGCTTGCTTGCACAGAGCATGCACGGGGGTCCAGGTGGGCTGAGGAACGGGAGGCAGCTACCACAAGTACTCCCACGTGCCAGGCACTGGGCTATGTGCAAAATCTCATCTCTACCTCCACTCAAATCCTAAGAGCTTCTCGCCTTTCCTTATGCAAGCCCTTTCCGGACCCCCAAGGGGCCTCACCCAATGGGGTTCCAGTCCGAGGGTGTGCAGCTCACTGGCATCAGCAAAGTCGTGCACCCCTCCAACTCTCACCAGTGTTCAAGTGACCCCCCCCTCCTGCCTCCCGCTCCCAGGCTGTCAGCTCTGCCTGGCTCTTTGGCTTTTCCAGAAGTCACCCTTCAGATGGGGCACAAGTAGTCACAGTCCAACCTTCCACTGGTAAAAATATCCAGCAACAGTAACACAAGGAAACTCTCTCTGCACCTGGAAACATCCCAACCGGGATAGCAAATGAGGGAACGGTGCCCTGGCCCAGGCAGACATGACTAATCGATCACAACATTCTTGCTCAGTAAGTCCAGACATGCTCTGTTGGGAACATGTCTTTCTCAACACAGCGCTCTAGACGGCACTACCAAATAATGGCAGTTGGAAGGGTCAAGAGCTTCCACGGGGGCGCCTTCGGCTCAGGTCATGATCTCAGGGTCCTGGGATCGAGGCCCACATCGGGCTCTCTGCTCAGCGGGGAGCCTGCTTCCTCCTCTCTCTCTGCCTGCCTCCTGCCTACTTGTGATCTCTCTCTCTGTGTCAAATAGAAAAAAAAATCTTTAAAAGAGCTTCCACAGTCCCTGTCGGTTACCTCTCTTATATGAATCCACCCTCTTCAATAATGAAACTTCAAACTCCTCCTAACGTTGAGAGGGGAAAATGCCCTTCGCCGAACAACTTTGTCCAAGGGAAATGTTGCCAAAGGATTTCTAAGTTCTTCCCTACATTCCCATCACCCCTAAGTTTTGTTTCTTTCCTTTGTTTTTCTTCTTAGTAGCAGTAATCCGCAACAATAAGAACTGCTTCCGTTTACTGAGCACCTACGGTGGGACATTTCTGAGCGTTCCCATAATGAAGAATTATTAGCTCTACTTCGTAGGTGAGGAAATTGAATCTCAGAGACATTCGGTGCCTCTCACTTGCCCAGGGTCACACATCACCATCACCTCTTCTAAGAGAAGTGCCCCTTTCCGTGTGCAAAACAAGGTCAAACTGCTTGGATTTGATAATACAAATACGGTATGAGGACAGGGCTCAGATAGCCTCACATACCCAGCAGAAAAATGGGCGCGGTAAGGAGCATGCGAGAAAGGGGGTCTCATCCCTTCATTTGCTCATCAAGAACTGTCCGAGCACCTGCGATGTACGCCTGCACGGCTTGCACCAGCCATGGTCTCTGTCCTCGTGGAATTCACGGTCTTCTGGGGGAGGGGAGACCAAGCACGCATGCACATAAATGAACAACAAACACACAGCCCGTGATGAGCGTGCTGAAGGGCGTGAGGAAGGGGTCGAGACAGGGAGTTGCAATGTCTCCTCTTCACCAGCCCGTTTCCCTCCCATCCGCCTCCTGGGCTGAGCCCAAGCAGGTCATTTTGTCCTTAATGCCCAATGGTGCTGGGTCCGTTTTCTCAAATAGCTGCCTGTGTCTACCGTGCCATCTGTCTCCCCTCTGCAGTCTCCCTCGTCATTAGATGAATTTCAGCTCTTCCTTCCTGCCTTCACAAAATGTTAGTTGAGCACCTACATGTGATGCGGATGGCTGCATGGATGCTCCAATCCTGCGGGTGCCCCTGAACTCTCTTGTCTGGCTGTGAAAGCTGTGGATCCCTAGAGTCATAACGATTCCGGAGGTTATTTGCAGCGTTTGAAAGTTCAAAGGCCCAGAGTAGCCAGGCAGGAGCCAAGAGCAAGGGAAATGTGGCTGGGTGCAAGGCAAAAGGGGGCAGGGAGGACTGTGGCAAACTGGAGACTCCAGGGCGCCCTAAAAGGGGTGACTGCCACTCCTCTCCAGCAGGTGGCTGCCATGCAGAAACACACGCCCAGTGTGGAGAGATTTTCCGATTTTTTTTTCAAGGACCGGAAATCCAACTATTTACATGAAGTCTTCCGATTCTTAAAGGTTGGCAACCAGTGCAACTAAAAACAGTGATCGGGGCAGATGGAACTCATTGTGCATGGCTGATCTGACTTAGACTTCTCATGTTACAGTCGGGGAAACTGAGGCTAGGAATGATTTGCCCAAAATGTCACGGGGAGGGCCAGCTTGGCCCATTTTCCTTAGAATCAGAAGCTGGAGCTGCCTCGTGTCCAGGCCCGGGGAACCCCAGGTGGGGGAAAGCAGAGTGGGAGGTCGAGGCTGAGCGTTTCCTAAGTGCAGGGCTCATCCGGGGATTCCCTCCAGATGCATTTTTCAGAGGCTGGAAGGTGAGTGCAAGTGCGGGGGTCCGGGATGCTCTGTTCCACTGCGGTCTCTGTCTCTGCCTCTCTGTGCGTCTGCCTGTGTCTCTTTTAGCAACAGAGGCTCTGGCTTTGGCGGCTCTGTCTCTCTGTGTCTCTTTTTCTCCACTCCTTGGTCTGCTTCTCTTCATTTTCCTTCCGGCAGCCTCTCTTCCTCTCCCTCTGTACCTCCTGTCTGTGCCTCTCAGACTGTTTCCTGGTCTGTATGCTCGCTCTCTCTCGCAATCTCCGCCCCTCTGTGTGTCTCTCTGTCCGTCTCTGTCCGTCTCTCTCCCCATCTCTCTCTCTCTCTCTCTCTCTCTCTCTGCTGTCTCCATCTCTCCCCACCTCGGCCACTCACCCGCACTCGCCTCCACGCCCCGTCCCCCCAGGCCTCTCCCCTGCTGCCCTCCCAGCCCCTCCAGCCACCTCCGAAAGGTTACTGTAAACCGGAATGAAGCCGAGGGCAAAAGTAATCAAGCCCCGGGCTGACCTCCGATCCCGCTGCCCGCCGGGCTGGTGGAGCCCGAGCCGAGCCCAGGTCCCTGGCTGCGCCCCCTCCCCCGCCGGCCCCGGCCCCCCCTCCCCACCCCCAGGTCCCCTTGCTGACAAAAGGCCTATCTTCTCTCTGCCTAAATGATTTAAATTCTAATCAAACATCATTTATAGTACATCTCAGAGCCGTCTCCTGGGAGCTGCTCCCACATGAGACGTTGCCATGGCAACCGGGGGGTCTTGTTTCAGAAATGTCAGATTGTATTATTGTCTTCACACTTCTCTGATAACCTAGTGTCTCTCGCTCTCTCTCTCCCTCCCTCACACCACCATCCTCGGGACTTTCTTCCTCCTCTCTCTCCCTCTCTCACCGCCTCCATTCAACCCCCCAGGCCCTTCCCAGGACCCCCAGCCTTCCCGCGACCCGGGAGAAAACGGCCTGATCGATTTCAGCCCCGCGCCGGCCCACGCCCCCTCCCGTCTTCCTGGCCCCGCGGCCTCCCCTCTTTGGGAAAGGTGTCTCCCCACCCCGCCCTTCATCTTCCGCCGACACGCTCCCCCCTCCAGGGGCTTGCTGGAGGGTTCTGGTGTCATTTTATTTTGCTAGATATGAAAATGAGACATAGATTTTCCCCGGCGATGCGTGTGTGAAGTTCTCATCTGGCTTTTCGGAAATTTTTTTTCTTTGCGGGGAGGGGGACAGCGGTGGAAGCAGCCCAGCTCCCCGCAGGGTCCAAACGGAGGGGTAGAGCATGGGGCAAGAGGTGCGCCGTGGCGTGTGCCTGCGTGCGTGCGCAAAGTGCACATTGTGTGTGCATGCTTGTGTCCGCGATGTAGAAGATGCCTTCCCCGGCCTGGCTTTGGCAGCCAACAGACATCTCCGAGGGCCTGGGCCCCTCCCTCTCTTTCCACCTAGTCCTTCCAGAACGTAAGCGGGCACATTTTGTCAAGACTTTCACATTCAGGTCAAATTCTTTCCCCCCGTCTGCTGCTGAGAGAGACGCATTAGCTCTGCAAATGGCCCACAGGGATGTTCTACACCCAACGATCTCCTCCTTCCACAGATGGGTAAACTGAGGTTCCAGGCAGAACAAAGGCGTGCGCAAGGGTTGAGGCCGCAGGAGGGCCAGAGCTGGCACTGGGGCTCAAGTCTCCCCCTGCCAGGCCACTGGGAAGCTGGCAAAGTGGAAGTGGGAACCAGGGCACCGCACCCTTCGGAGAGATGGTGTTCTGCAGGGGATAAGGCTGGCAGCGTCTGGGGCAGCCCCACCGGGTCCCGCAGCGATGGCACAATGATCACTGTGTGTCGGGCACTGCTGAGCCGTTCGCAAGACTTATGTCATTTAATCCTCGTCACAACCAGAAGGAGGTTCTGTCGTTATCCCCGTTTTGCAGATGAGCAAACTGAGGCTCAGGGAGGGTCGGGAACTCACGTGAGGTCACATAGCTTAGAAAGGGCAGAGGTGGCCCTCTGCCCAATCTCAGTGACTCTGGCCATTTCTACCGTGGGGTTAGGAACCAGAGGTCTAGGGTCAAATCCCAACTCTGGCCCTCACTGGCCGTGTGACCCTGGGCTTGTTCCCTGGCCTCCCGGACCCTCCGTTTCCCCACTGTAAAATGGAGATCCAGGGATGTCCACCGGCCGCGATGGAGGCGGGGATCCGTTGAGCTAACGCTGGGCAGTGCTCCGCGTGGTGCCGGGTACACGGGAAGGCCGAGGACAGCTCCGTGGTGTGGCTGGCGCCCTGCAGACAGGCGCACCCCTGCTCGGGCCCACACGCCTTGACCCGATGCTTCCTTTCTTTGTCACAGACAGCAGCACCTCCCGGGAGTTCCAGAAACCAGGAGCCCCTGCCCCCAAGCTTCTGGGGGGCGCCTCCCCAGCGAAGTGGGGACCAGGAACAGCACTGAGAGGGGGCAGCGTGGGCCTTCCCCGCACCCCACACCCGGCCCCTCTGCCTCCTGGGCCCGGTCGCACTGAGAGCTGTTGACAGAAACCAGCGCGTGCCACCACGCCTTGAAATTCTTGATGAACGAGGGGCCCCACCTCTTCATGTCTCATCGAGTCCCTCAGAGCATGCACCTGACCCTGACCGAGACACAGCTAGACACCGAGAAAGAACACGCTGTCTTTCCGGGCCTCTCACAGTCTCTCTGGGCCCCTGGGTCGTCTGTGGGTCTCTCTGTCTCTCTGGGTCAGTCTCTGGCTCTGCGTCTCCCTGGGTCTTTGGGTCTCCGGCTGTCTGTCTCTCTCTAGGTCTCTGGGTCTCTGGCTCCGGGCTGCCTCTCCATCTCTGCCCGGGGCGGAGAGAGCGGGCTCGGGCGGCGGGGAGCAGGAGGAGGTGCGAGCGTGTTTGTCCAAGGCGAGGCGCATTGATCCTCCGCCCGCCGCCATCGGGTAAATCCCGGCCGTGGTAATGAACCTCCCCACGCAGCACTCTCAAAGCACACACCAGCCCTGGCCCCAGCGGTTAATATTTAACTGAATAAGGCCATAAATATGGAAAATGGGACTTTTAATTAAATAAGCAGCTTTTAAAAGGGCCCTTGGGCGGGAGAGGCTTTTGTTTAAATATGATTGATTTGACATGTCCTTTCGCTCCCACACTCTCCCGGCTCTCCTCCGACGGTAACTCTTGGCCCCAGCCCTGGAAGCAAGGTGGCCGCGGCCAGAGCCCGTCCTGCTGGGAAGAGGGGAGCTCCCAGCTGGAGGAAGAGGGGCGGGGTGGGAGGGAGGTGCCCGCGGGGGCCGGGATTTGAAATCTGGGGGCCGTGGCCGCCCACATTTGGGTTAAACCACATCGGAGGCTGCCTGCATTGGGGGAATGTGCCTTTCATCTTCCCAAAGGAGTGGGCTAGTGGGGTGAGGGGTCTCCAGGTCCCGGGCGTAGGTCCCCCAAAACCTGCGTTTTAGGCACCATCCAGCCGCGTGCCCTGAGGTCACCCAGCTCGGGCTCCTTCCCTCTGCGTCTCGGTGTCCCCATCTGTAATATAAGGACACGAATATCACCGGCTGTGTTCAGATGACGTGCATTCCAGACCGTGGCAGGGCCCACGCGGTGTCCGTTTGCTTTCCTGGCGTCTGCCAGGATCATGGCTGGGGGCCGTGTGACCGCTCAGGGGGCACGTTCCTCCCCCCGGGGCTGACCTCGTGTCTGTCTGGTTGGTGTGGCCTCCGGTGCTTGATTGCGAGCTCTGCTGTTGCCATCTCGACATTCTTAATACTTTGGAACGAGGGACCCCCCCTCCCCATTTCCATTCTGCACTGGGCCCTGCAAAGAACACGGCCCGCTCTGCCTCCACCCATTATTAGGCCCCTGATCTCGGTGGCTCGGGGGGTAGGAACTCATTTGGGGTGCTTGGAATTCTCCCAGGTGCATGGCTACAAGAAGAATGCAAGTCAGGGAGCTGTGTGCCCGGCCTCCTAGCTGGTGGCCCTTGACTTTCAAAACTTCTCCAGAAAAAGAAATCATGTCTTATTTGTTACAAATTTAATATTTATGAAGCATGTTCCACCAGCTGGATTCCGTGCGTGCCTGGTCTCAGAGACCTTGCTGCTCTCCCAATTTCAGGGTGAGGGTCCTGAGGCCCAGAGAGGCTGAGCAAGCATGTGGGGCGACCCAGCTCAGGAGTGAACAGAGCCCAATCGGAGCCTGGGGCTCTCCAGTGCCCGTCTGATCACTCCCACGCAGTCTCCACCCGATGTCCTGACACAGGCCCGCATCCTGGGACTCCTGTCTTGTTGGGTCCCGATTCCTTGAGCTAACAGAGAAGCAGGGGTGGAGGTAGTAGGTGAGGCGCCTGGACAAAACCCTGCTTGGTATACCTTTGGGAGGGGGCCTGCCTCCTGGACAGTCCCCTCCCAATACCCGCAGCACACCCTAAAATTCCGCCTTCCCACTTTCTCCCCATCAGTGCTCCCTTTTGCACCCGCATATGCAAATTCGGCCATCGGCCTCTCCCTCCTGCCTGGGCTCTCTGGCAGGAAACCTGCCTGCACTCGCCTACTTGCTAGCCAGGATCCAGAGGCCCAAGGCTTCCACCGGCTCTGCCTCGACCTCTCCCTTCTCCAGGCAGCAAACACGGGCCCAGGCAGGTTTCCCACCCCTTGGTCCGGGCCGCCTCCATGCTGTGGGCGGCGGGACTCCCACCAGGCCCAGGGAACGCTGGGAAGCAGAGAGACGGGGAGCCAAGGTCGGGGTGAGACCATGTCCTTTCAGCGTCAAAGAAGATTAGGAGTCCCCCTCCCAGATCTGAGGACTGGGGCTGAAATCAGCCTGTGACCCCAAGCGAGGTGAGTTCAGAGGTCACCAGCTGGGTCCTCTGTGTGCCGATATGAACAGGAGAGTCACCTAATTGGGGTGGGTCAGCCAGTGGGCAGAGCCAGGATGCACACCAGCAGGAGGGAAAGAGACCCATGGCCCCCCAGGCACGGTGTTGGGTGCCTGACACGAGGCGGCTCATTCATGATATTCACATTCTTGCTATTTATTACAAACACGGAAGTACCAGAAGAAGGGCAGTGGCCCCAGAGATTGAGAGCCTGTTAAATTCAGGCTTGGTTCCTGATAATTAATTAAACTGTCTCCATTTTCCAACCTCCCTGTGAATTAGGCTCCATTCTACCTCATCCTACAACCAAGAAGACCGAGGAATGAAATGGGTGAGGCGGTGGCCCGGGTCAGAGAGCTTGAACGAAGAACAGGGACTTGGATGCTCTGGGAGGCAGGGATGACCATCTCCATTTTCCTGAGGAAGAAAGTGAGGCTCAGAGAGGGATCACGCATCTCCAAAGTCACACAGCTAGTCGGAGGCACAGCTGAGTTACAACCCTCCAGACATACATTGGGTCCACAGCCCACAATAGCACCGCATCTCCTTATTTTTTAAAAAAATATTTAATTTATTTATTTGAGAGAGAGAGAGCACATGAGCAGGGGTAGGAGCAGAGGAAGAGGGAGAAGCAGGCTTCCCGCTGGGCAAGGAGCCCGATGCGGGATTTGGTCCCAGCTCCCTGGGATCACGACCTGAGCCGAAGGCAGATGCTTAACCCACTGAGCCACCCAGGGGACCCGCATCTCCCTATTTTTAAGTTCAAAACTTCCATGGATTCTTTGAAGTCCCCTTGTTCTGTTGGCCGCTGTTCCTGCCTTTCTGGTCCATGGGGGACAGTGAACTTTAACTGGGTAATGGGTGCAGATCTGCCGTCTAGGCTCAGACTGACCCTCTAGAGACCCACACACTTCTCCCTTGGTTTCAGGTCAAATGAATTCATAAGGACTCTTGCTGGAATCATGGCATCCCAGTGCCTGTCAGACGCTCAGTTTATGTAGGCTGAGGGCACAAAAGTAACCCTTGCCTCGAATGTTCTGACTGGAATCTGGGTGGGACAGCAGTTGACACAACCAACATTTCTGGAGGGCTCTGGGCACACAGTGGTCAGCAGTACCTGTCCCTTCCCTGCTCACCTGCAACTTACACATGCTGGTGGAGGAGGTGAACGTTCATCAGATGGTCATGCCCGTAACCATCCATCGAAACTGGGCCGAGAGCTTCTGAGCTGAGGACAATTTCATGGAGCAGCCAGACTTGGCCAGCAAGGTTAGGAGAGGTAGCCCTGACAAAAAGATCTTGGTGCTGAGAATCTGAAAGACGAGTAGATGCCAAGTCAGCAAAGAGGGAAAGGAAGGGCTTCCTGGGTGGAAGGAACGGCATAGGCAAAGATTTAAATTCGTTTTCCACTGACTCTGCACTGGGAGGGGAGTATTAATATGCCCATTTTATAGATAAAGTAACTGAGGCTTAAAACGCTGGGAACGCTGTTCGGTGCAGGACCTTGATCTTGATCCAAGTGTGTCTGATGCCAAATTTGATGTTCTCCCTGCTCTTCCACACTGTTGCTTGGAAATTACATCACGTGGGGATAGAAGGAAACCTTCCCCTGGGAAAAAATAATGCAAATGGGCTTGAAATTTGTGTTAGACAGAGCTGTGTTAGACAGACTGCTGTGGTAGAAAGCCAAACCACACTGACTTAAGCAAAAAAAAAAAAAAAAAGAAATTTATTGTCTCATAGAATAAAAATCCAGGACTAGATAAATGGCTTCAGGCTCAGCTAGACCCAGAGGCTCAAACCAGGTCATCAGAGCCTGGTGTGTGACGCTTTCCCTGATCCTGCTTCCTGGGTGTTGGCAGCATTCATGATAGTCCCCAGAAGTCCCTTGCTCACCTCCTCCTCACTGTTAGTGGTCCAGGAATAATGAGAGACTCCAGAAAAATACCTCTGGATTAGCTGCAACTGGACCAGCCTGTTCATGTGCCCATCCCTGGACCAATCAGTATGGCTAGGGGGCTGAAATGGCCTGGTTGGCCAAACATGGGCCACGGGCTCATCCTCGACTGATCAGTGAGGCCAGTACTGAGTCAGGTAATCATCCCTGGACCTGAAGGAAGATCAGCCTTACCCAAGCTCTATGGACCTGGAGGGGTGAGATACAATGCATTTATCAGAGGAGAGGGAATGTGGGAAAGGTGTAAAGCAGGACTGGATCCCCAGAAAGAAAATAAAAAATAGAAAAAAAAAAAGAAAAAAGAAAGAAAAGGCTTTCGTCTCCCTGGATTTTCCTTCACACAGGGCACACCCATTTTGCAGACACATAAACTAAGGCTGAGAAAGGACACACAGTGGGCTTTGGGCCACACAGTGGGTAGTGGAACCACGCACGGCCAGATGGGGTCCCCAAAGCCCGTGCCTTGTCCTCACACATCTGGAGGGGTGCTGATTCTATGACTTTTGTTTTGGTTGTCCTTCTAGCAGCTTGGGCCAGTTTATGGAATGGGGTGTGCTTAAGCACACCTCATTTTATCATGATTTTGATCGAAAGATCCCAGAGACATTGATTCAGCTGCCCATTGGTAAGCAGAGGGGGGTAAGCGGATGGGAAGTACATATCATTAAAAATTGACCACTGATTCTATGCAGTACGTACGTGAGAAGCAGAATCAACAGGTGAACCAGAGATCTGGGAAGGGACCACAGAGCAGAGGTGGGGACGAGACATCCCACCTCCGGCACCTCCAGAAAAACTGCTCTAAGTACTTCCAAAGGTTATCACAACGGCGACTCTTTCTGGAGCATGGACTCTGTGCAAAGTACATGAACACGATCTCATCAGCTCCTCCCACAGTGCTCTGAGGGAGGCATTATCATCATACATGTTAGAGCGGAGGGAACCAGGTTCAGAGAGGCGTGGGGACTTACCCAAAGTCACAGTCAATGATGCAACAGGGTCAGGATTTGAACTCCGTCCGAGTCAAGAATCCATTTCACGACCGTGACCTTCCACCCCGTCCCCGGCTGTCCCGTGACCCCAGCAGCCCGTTCTTGATTTGATCTCTGTAATTGAGTTCCAGAGCCAGGCATCTGCTCGACTACAGTTTATGTCCCAGGTGCCTCACGGCCCCGCCCCGGTACCGGTCCTGTTTTTGTTTTCTTTTTTTTTTTAAATAACAGACAATGTATTTATTGATCCAAGAAGTCTGATTGAACACCTATGATCTCAAGTGGCGACGCCCTTTCTAGGCAGAGCCTGGCTCGGGGATTCACGGGGAGAGTTTTACTGCAAGGGAATAGACAGGAGACACCAACGAGAGGGGAGGAGAGCCGGGGTACAGCAGAGGAAGATGCCGGACCAAGGTGTGGTTGTCGCTAGAGTCTGGCCGCAGCCCGATCCCCCGGGGAAGCTCTGCAGTGCGAAGGATGCCACAGAGTTGTCCCCCCTCCTGCCCCTCTCGGCTCTCCAAGCCAAGGCCTGACTTTCTTACCCTTGTATCAACCAGTAATTGGCTGCGGGCTGCCCTGGAAAAACTCCCACTCAGCGGGCAGCTCTTATTGGCAGAAGGCATGCCTCTGGAGTCGGAAGGAGCCGAGAGCCTTGAGCAGCCAGCCCAGCGGTGGGGGTGGGAGGGTGGGGGGGTTGCGCACTGCTCAAGGGTGTCTTGGGTAAGGTGTCCGTCGCTCCTGCTACACCTGCTGCTTTGGGGGCACTATTTGCCCTCGTGCTACCTACTTCACAGAGAGCGGCTGCCGTGTGCCTGACTTTCTAGACCCAGGACCGAGTCTAACTCTCCCTACAACGCTGTGGAGCAGATACAGCCCATTTCACAGGTGACAAAGATGAGGCTCTGTCGATGCCAGAGCTGAGCAGAACGTGAAGCCCCCCCGGCATTGCCCAGGCCAGTCCTCGGGCCCGGGCAGCCCCCCTCCGTGCCTTCTGCAGTCTTCGAGAAGGTCTGCAGCCAGGTGCTGGCCCAGCCAGCGGTGGGCGGGAGCCGGAGGAGAGGACGGCCTTATGGCCCTGGCATCGTCTGACATTTGGGTTTTACTTTCTGAGGAAGTGCGCTAATTACTCCTGTTCACTCAGAAGTCCGCCTTAACTACCACTTGGATTTTATGGAGTTCTTCGGGGTTGCCATTTCCGCGCGACTTCCGGAGACTGCGCTGGCGGGAGCGGACGTGCCTCTCGCCGTGGGTCTGGCCGGCGCCGCGCGTGGACTCGGGCCTGGTGGCTGGCCACAGGCCGGCACACACACGGCTCTGCTCGTCCCCCAGGCAGGGCAGCGGTCGGCGCCACGCGTCACCCCGTTTGGCAGATGAGCACACGGAAGTCGCCAGAGGGTGACGGGCTGTCCCTGCTCCCCCAGCTACGAAGTCTGACGTCACGGCCGGCTCTTCCCACCGTGCTCCCGGCCTCGGCACCCCCTCCACTGCTCTCAGCCTCCAGAGGGGCCCCGTCCTCCTCTCACCCCCCTCGTTGGGCCTGGAGGGAGGGTCGCGAGAGCCCCACTTGACAGGCGGAGAAACTGAGGCAAACAGGTTAAAAGCACGGGCCCTTATGTCGCTGGGCTCTCTGGGCTGCTGGCCCGGCTCCCCACGAACCAGCTGGGGGCACCTCTCTGGGCCTCAGTTTCCTCATCTGTAAGATGGGGGTAATAATAGGACCTGCCTCTCCAGCTGGTCGGGACGGTGACTGTTAAGCATTCGGGACAGCGTATGACACACAGACTGGTGATTATTACAAGGCGACTCCGGGGTCAGTTTGGGGCACCGTTGTAGGTCCCTGCACCCCAGGCTCGGCTTCCTCCCCCAGCCCTGCCTCCCCGGGCTCTGCTCCTCTCCCCCCACAGCTACTGCTCTTAAGAAACTCTCCCACCCCAGCAAGTGTCCCAGCCCCATGACGGGGGACAGCCACGGCTTCCACCTTCAGGAGGAATGTCAGGCGTCGGCTAAGAACATCGCTTTCAGGGAAAAGGAGGGCTTTTCCCAGTCTCCCCCAAAGCATTGCACACAGAGCAAGAAGGAGCCGTCTTGTCCTCCCCCTCCACGGCCTGCTTTGTAGGCGGGGAAAGTGATAGGACATCGACAGATATTTGTGGATGGAAGAATGAATACATGAATGAACGCGGGAACGCATGAGTGAGTCACAGGTGCAACGCGGAGGGCACACGTGCCAGGCCCCAGGTGAGGGGCGGGGAGTCAGCCGCGAGCCCAGCCGCCTGCACCCTGCACGTCTCCAGGGGGCGCTCGTCACCAGCCCCAAGGTGGGAGGTGCCCCTGGACCGGGCAGGGGCGGGTGGCCCTCAGTCTTTACTCCCAAGGAGCCCACGGATGGGCAGGGGAGGCAGAAGACAGTCATTCCTTGTGATAAGTGTGGTCACCGTCGTATGAGGAAGGCTCTGGAGCAGCGTTTTCTGAGAGCCCGCGACTCTAGGCGTTTGGCTGCATCTTCTCACTGGTCCCAGAAGATGGACACCGCCACTGGCCTTGCGCAGAGGAGGAAACGCAGCTCAGGGAGGTGAAAGAAGCTGCCCCCAGCCACGTGGGAGAGAGCTGGTAAAAGGACCCAGACCCAAGCTGGTCTGGTCCGGAACCGTGTGTCCAGGATGAAGGGAAGAGGCGGGACTGTGGGGCTGGAGGGCTCCCCTCTGGAATGTGGCACCCGGGACGGGGAGAGGCCCGAGCAAAGGCCATCGGAGCCAGAAGCTTCTTAGCCTCCTCCCTCCTCCTCCTCGTCTCCTCCTGGGATGGGATTGAGACTGAGTTTAGCTCCTTTGTGTTGCATCTGGAAAGCAGACGTCCTGCCCCCGTGGGGGCTCTGCTTCCGCTCCACCCCCGCCTGTCCCCAAATTCCAGTGGCTTTCAGCGCCCCACCAGGCCGTCCAGACAGGGGACATTTTACACTGCCCCCGTGGTCAGCTTTGGGCAGTGATAACAGGATTAGCCCCGTGGAGGCAGATCACTTAATTAAACTTTGGGAGGAAGAACATCATCTTCTCTCCTCATTGCGGTTCCCGGAAGGGGGAGTGGGGCCTCCTAATCGGTCAGCCTCAGAGATTTTACCCCCCATCCCTGTGCTCCGTTGTTAATTCTGGCTCCAACAAAGGCAGAGAACATCCATCCATCATCCCTCCACCTGTACGTCCGTCCCACAGCTGTGGACTGAGATCCTCCCCCGCGCCCGGCACCGTGTTACTGCGGGGAGGGATAATGGTGGCCCAAACTGGCTTCCAGACTCGGTTTGGCCAACAGAAGGCTGCAGAAGTCATGCTCCATGCCAGCTCTGAGCCTGGACCTCCAGATACTTGGCAGCTTCTGCTTTCCCTTGGAGCTCTGCCTCCACCTTGACAATGAGCCTGGGCCAGCCAGCTGGGGGACGAACGGCCACGTAGAGGAGCCGGCTCCTCCCCACCGAGCCCATTCTGGACCATCCTTCAGCCAGCTGATCCTCTGACATGTGAGAGAGGCCCTCCTTGACTGCGGCCACTAGCTGATCCACGCTGACCACTGATGCATGAGGAACTGTGGACGGAGCCCACACTGTGACCCATGGTCACATTTAATAATACTTCATCTCCAACGGATAAAGAAGATGTGGTATATATATACAGTGGAATACTATGCAGCCATCAAAAGAAACGAAATCTTGACATTTGCAACGACGTGGATGGAACTAGAGGGTATTATGCTGAGCGAAATAAGTCAATCAGAGACAGATAATTATCATATGATCTCTCTGATATGAGAAACGTGAGGGGCAGGGTGGGAGGTCGTGGGGGGTAGGGAGGGAAAAAGATGAAACAAGATGGGATGGGGAAGGAGACAAACCATAAGAGACTCAATCTCACAAAACAAACTGAGGGTTACTGGGGGGTGGAAGGGTAGGGATAGGGTGGCTGGGTTATGGACATTGGGGAGGGTTTGTGCTATGGTGAATGCTGTGAAAGGTGTAAGCCTGATGATTCACAGACCTCTACCCCTGGGCAAATAATAGAAAAAAAAAACGAAAAAAAAACAACAACAATACTTCATCTCCAGATGTTGGGGCTATTTGTCTCATGGCATTATTGGAGCTGTAGCTGACTGATACAGCTTCCCCTTGATCTGTATTAAATCCAACCTCCCCCTGCACCTCACCTCTTCCCATGTGTCCCCTCCCTCGGTCCTCCCCTTGCTTACTTTATTCCAGCCTTGTTGGCCTTTTGGCATATATGTCCTTGCAAGGTCTTGCTTTTTTTTTTTTTTTCCTGCTCCTAACCATTCAGGTTGCACCTGGTAGGTCCCGGTGTCTGTAGGATGAATGAATGAAGTAATGAACAGACAAATAGACACAGCCCCTCCTTGCACCTATGGACCTTCATGTTGAGTGGAGGAGGTGATGTTACCAAATCCCAAGCTCTGCAGGCTCAGAGGGACATCGGGGTGGGAGAACCAGGCTTTCAAGAGAGCCTTCCCTAAGCAAGTTGTGTCCGAGAGGGGAGCTATAGGATGAGCAGGTTCTTTTCAGGTGAAGAGTGCAAGGAAGGGCATTTTAGGCAGGTGGAATAGAAGGTGCCAAGACCCTGAGACAGGAGGGAACCTGAAACGCTCAAAGAAACAAAGTGGATCCTTCATCTCACCTTGATCTCAGACCTCAGGACCTCCCTGGCTCATGAGAGAAACTAGCACTAGACCCAGACAATGGACCAAACCACTGTGGCCCGTGAGTCAAAGCTGGCCTGCAGCTGGGCTTTGTCCATCAGTGCTCCTGGGGTCCAGTTACACCATCTGTGTCCACTCATCTCTGCAAGAGTGGCAGAGGTGAGGGGTTGCAGCAGAGATCATCTGGCCTCCAGAGAGGACAATAGGCACCACTGAGCCCTTTACAGGGAGAGTTTGCCGGCCCGTGCGCTGGACAAGCCAAGCGTGTCGATGTCCTTCTACAGAGAGATGGTGCTCCATGCCACCAAGCCCAGAGACTCGCTCCCAACAGTCCGGAGGCTGCTGGCCCTTCCCACAGGCCTCCTCTCCCTGCTGGGACTCCTGGGGCAGGGAAAGCGTGACCCTGCCTTCTGGGGCATGGCTGTGTCCAAGTGGGGGGTGGGGGGGTGGGGTTGGATGGAGAGCTGGTGCTTTTGGAGAACCCGTGGTCATCATTAGACCAGGCACGCCCCACGCGGTGTTTCTGAGCCTCCTGGCAATGCCACGAGGGATCGCAACCTGCTTTGGCAGATGGGGAAACTGAGGCCCGTGGACGTAAACTGGCTTGCCCAGGGCCACGTGGGGGGTGGTAGAAACCAGTCTGTATGACCGGATTCTGTGTTTTTCTACAACCCGCCCCTGTGAAAGCGTATAAGATATTTCTTCTCCACATGAGAAACGGAGACTCTGAGGCGTCACCCATTGTTGATCCGGGGGACTGTTGGGTCCTTTCTGTGTCCTTCTCTGTTTCTATTATTATTACAATCGAGGGATTGCAATATGCCCGACACATCATATGCAACCCTCTCTTTTTTTTTTTTTTTTTTTTTTAANTTTTTAAGATTTTATTTATTTATTTCACAGCGGGAGAGAGATCACAAGGAGGCAGAGAGGCAGGCAGAGAGAGAGGGGGGAAGCAGGCTCCCTGCGGAGCAGAGAGCCCGATGTGGGCCTCGATCCCAGGACCCTGAGATCATGACCTGGGCCGAAAGCAGAGGCTTTAACCCACTGAGCCACCCAGGCGCCCATATGCAACCCTCTCTTTGTCCGCACAATGATGAGATAGGTCGTGTTATCATACCCAGTTGGCAGGCGGGGAAACTGAGGCCCAGACAAGGTTGCGATGTGCCCAAGCTGTGGTCGGGATGGAGCTGGGACTTGAATCCAGCCCGTCACCCCCACCGCCTGCAGGCTTCCTCTGCCTTTGGCAGACCTCAGGGTTGTCACCTCCTACACCTCGGTCTTTCATGTCCAGAGTCTCCAGAATGTTCCCATCTGTTATCTGCTGTGTGGGGGAGGGGTGCAGGTGAGGAGCGAGTGATTAACCCCGTTTGCTCAATGGGGAAACTGAGGCCTGAGGGGGGGAGTGGGCCCGTCCAGCTGGGACAGCGGCTCCGCAGCCGTCCCCCTTTGCCTGGCCCCGTGATCAGAGCCCCAAGCCCCCGTCCCTCCCTCCCGCCGTCCCCAGGTCGGGCCCCCCCAGGGAGAGCCGAGCAGGACAGTGATGGATCTGGGCCAGCCTTCATTTTCATTCCCTCTCTACTTTCGCTGCTGCAGACCGGTGACAAGTGAGAACGTCTGTGACCCGGAGAAATTATCTTCCCTTCTCTTTCACGGCATAATTTTCTGCCCTCTCGTCTGGACAAGCCTGGGTGATTTTTAGCTACAAAAAAAAAGGGGGGGAAATTATCATTCAGGAAAAAAAAATAGAAGGAGGCTCCTAGCTCTCCGACAGACAGGCTGTCTCCTGGGTGAAAATGAGACTCTCTTGTCCTGTGAGCCCCAGGGACTTTGAGGGGGGCGGTTCACACTCGCAGGGTGATGGCGGGCTTCCCGGAAGGCTGGGCTGTGGCCGCAGAGGCATCCAGTGGCCTGAGGCACCTGCGGTTTTCCCGAGAACCCCCACTCGTGGGTGCGCACCTTGAGGACGTCAGGGGGAAACGGCTTGGTGTGGGTCACCGGCAAGTGCCCCCAACATCTGACTGTCCAGCTTCACGGTGCCCAGGACTTGGGCACCTGTCCACCCAGCGTGGGGCTTTCTGGAAGTTTCTCTCCCCACCCCCCAGCCCCCACATACACACGCACACACACCACACACACGGCCGCATACTCAGGGCCTGCTCCATGTGTCAGCAAGAGAAGTATTGATTTTTCAAAAAAAGCAAACCTCTATTTTATTTTTCTGATTTAAAATTTTAAACATTACAAGTAAAGGTGTAGCAAGCAAAGGTCTCTCTGTTTTCCCGACCTTGTAGGTAAAAGCTGCTAACGCTTTGGTGTCCATTTTTCCAGAATTCTTGAAAACCCCATGATTATAAACATGTAGACACACACTCACACACTCACACACACACACACACACACACACACACACACACACCAGTTGTGAAGCCACCAGCACAGGGGTCTGACTAAGAGTGGCGTTGCCAGAGTGAGCTGGGCTAATTTTGGCTCCACTGTGTGACCCTACGGGAGTGGCTTTGCTTCCCTGAGTGCCAGTTTCATCATCTGGAAAATGGGGACAGTAACGGCATCGAGGGCTCTTGCGAGGGGAAAGTGGGGTAATGCGTGTAGAGCAGATGCGGAGTCCGGCCTGGCATTCAGACACCCCAGGTAATAGCTGCCACTATCATTCTTGTTAGCGTTGGTGTGACTTTGCGCTGACAGGGCCGAGGGGCTGTGTTCTCGTTCTGGGCCTGGAAGCAGACATGGGGCTTTTCAGCAAAGCGACTGTTGTGGTACCTTCTCCAACCTAGGGCTGTGACTTTGAGGTCAGAGATGAGCCTCGCGTGGTTGCTGCAGCCCCTTAAATGATGCACATGGTGCTCCTTTTGCAACCACTAAAATCAGCGTTCCTTCCTGGCAAAGAACTTTCCCTTTTATCAGATACTCAAAGTATCTGGTATCTTGACCCCCAACAAAGGTCAAGGCTTAACATGGGCTCTCTGCTTCCCACGAAGACTGGCTTTTCTACTATGGGCATGCCGGGATGTGACCTTCTCAGGCAGTGTTCTGAGGAGTCCCAGAGACCATTCTGGGGTGTCCGCCAGGCCCTCCTTTTCCACCTAATCCTTTGTGGGACCTCATTTTCTTCCCGCACCTCAACCAGAACAACAGATTGCTTCCGATCGAGTAAGAAGCAGGTTTGAGGGTGTAAAGCCAGGCATTACAGTTTCGCAAAGAGGTCAAAGGATGCCACCCCTCTCACTACACTTATTGTAGTTTTTGGAAAATATTATGAGATTTCCATGAAATATGTTATGTCACTATGTAATTGAGTTTATTAGTGTTGTTAAGTGAATTAAGTATTTTTAAGTGTCTCACTTTTAATTGCCGAACAGTAAGTATCAGTGGTTAACACCCACATAAGTGACATCTCTTTGAGGTCCTCACTATTTTAAGGATGCGAAGGGGTTGTGAGACTCAAAATGTTGAGAACTGCCGCTCTACAAACTCCCCTGGTGGACAAAGAAGGGGCCAAGAAGTATCTGACTCTAACCTAGGGGATGATGGGGGTTGGGCCAAGGAGCATCCTAGGAGGTGTGGCAGGCAAAGCAGGGTGGGGCAGAAGAAAGAGATAAATTAAGGATCAGGCCAGCTGGACACTAGCCAGGGACAGCCATCCCTAAGGGTCATAAAATCAGCAGTAGACACTTAATAGTATGGAGACAATAGTGTTTTCTGGAACTCTTGTTGGGGGAGACTTACGTAGGTCTGGATGCTGATGAGGCTCTTGGAGTAGGGAGTGAGACCCCCAAGGAGATTTTTTTCACATAACAAAGATGTTTGCTAAACTGCCTTCCTAGGACTATATGTCTAGTAACTAACAGCAAGGCCCCTGCTTTGCTGAAGCAGATATGCAAATTTAGGGCCGGAGCAAAATTGCTATGGTTCATGCAGGAGAGGCTGAACTCTTCCACCAGGGGGCGCTCATTCTTGCCATCTTCTCAGGAAGCTCTCTGCTGTTCCTTAATGCTGAACAAAGACCTTTAGTGGCTTTCAGTGTGAAGGGGCACCACATTATTAGTGACACCGGGCAGAGAATTTGAGCTGACTGCAAAGAGAGAAGAAAGGGAGAAGCAGGTGGAGTCGGGAAAGAGGCAGTTAGGGACTCTGGGGCAGAAAAGAGCTCCCGTGCCCGTCAGAGTGAGTCTGTGACATTGCAAGACTCAGCAGACACTGGCTCACCCATTAGGAAAAGGCGCTTGTTGACAAGCATCTCCAGGAGCCACAGGTTAGGTGAGAATCCCAAGCAAGCCCTTGAAGGAAGCCAGTGATAGGAAAGTTCCTTGGCCAACCAGCATGGTTTGTGTAATATATGAAATCTTTGTCTTAATGGAACACATTCAGAGGGCTCTGCGTTGACGTGTGTGAGACACCACTATCTTTGCCGGTGAGAGGTTGACAATTGGGGCTTCCATCAGCCTTATGAAGAGGCTAAGTGGCTCTGTTCCCAGGCTTCTGAGAAAGGAGAGCACTTTCTGTGCACCTGAGGAAATGCTGAATGCTCTTGGGAAACAAGAGCTGTGTGGCTGAGGGGTTCCCCTCCACCTGCAAGTCCCGGGGTTCTAGAGAGGGAGCTGTGAGAGGGACAAGCCATGTCACCTCCGATCGGGAGGGGTGGAGGTATGGGGTGAGTGGGATCTGGCGGGTGACTCTCTACTCTCACACCTGGCTTCCAGAACGTTCCAGAACTTTCCTGGGGTGTGCTGTGGGCTCAGACACTGAATCTCCATCAGTCCGGGTGGTGACAGGCTGGAGGGTTTAATAAAGGAAGAGAGGTGTGGGCAAGGTTAAGAGGCATCACAAAGGTGGGGTGGGGGCTGAAGTGCTTTAGGACTGGCAACAGTGAGAAGTCACTGCAAGTCTGCCTGGAGGAGGCAGGGTGCCCTGAGAGCTCATGCCTTCCCAGTGGGGTCCATGCCACCCCCAGAGGGGCAAAACTGAGTGCTTGGGGGATGAAACAAAGAGGAGGTGCCTGGTGACAAAATAAAGAACAAAGAAGCTGCAGCTGATGGAGAGAGCTGTGGGTCAGATGCTGGGGCCGTTGGTGGTGGCCATGCAGGGGGATCAGTCAATCCAGGGGGCCCGCCAACAAGGGGTCTGATGAAATAATAGCCCAACGTCTCCCCGCTCCTGCTGCTCACCTTCTGCTAGGCCCCTCCCCCTGAAAGGGAGCCCACCGATACCATCCATCTGGCCAGCTTCCGGGGCACAGGGCGGGGCAGAGAACAGTGGGGACTGGTGCAAACCGATGATGTCCAGCCTCTGATCCCGAGTTGATTTCTACCCCTTACGAGCTGAGCGACTTCGGGTAAGATCTGTTAGACACCATTTTCAGCCTGACTTCCCAGCTCTCTGTTGGAAACTACATTCCTCGCTCCCTCTCTGTGCAAGAAATTAGGTCAGAAATTGCGTGGCTCAACAGTGAGCATGTCAGTCACGGTATTTGGGGAGCTTATGGTTTAATAGGGAGTTAGACTTGTAGACGGGGCAGTTACTCTGCAGGGACGTACAGAGGTCAGGGGAGGGGAGGAGGCAGCGGTGAAGCATCCAGGAGAGGACCCTGCAGAGATGGGTAGCGTGCTTCATGCTACTGAGGTTTGTCTGCCTCTGTGCCCCTGTTCATGCCCTTCCACCCTGGGATGCTTATCCATGCCCTCTTCATCTGCTTAGGGTTGACCTGTGCAACTTGTGATCCGTCTTAGCCACAAAGCCTGCTCTTCTCTTGACACAAGGTCTATGCCAACTTCTTTCTTGACATTTCTCAGAGCAGAGGCAACCTCCAATTTTCATTATTTCTGGTCTCTGGTCTCCTCTCATAGACCGTGAACACCTACAGGGAGGAAGGCTAGGGCCACCCTTGAGACAGAAGTCCCAGGGCCCAGGGTGGTTGTTACCCATCAAAATTACCTGGGGACAGCTACAGAGTCTTTACTTAAAAAAGCAGAAAACTAGCCAGAGCGTTGAAACCTCCACCAGTGTCCCAGATGAGTCATCACCGAAGCTCTGGGGGGTGGGATCAAGGCCTGTGTTTTTCCAAAACTCCCCAGCGGAGCCTCATGGGCAGCCAGGTACAGGATGAATCACAGAACAACCTTTACAATTGGATTGCATAGGCACGTGGATATCTGTAGTCTTCTTATTTATTTTTTTGTGGTAGAGCTTAAATGAAAGCTACATTTCCCCAAATTTCTACCTCTGTAAGCACTTGGGGGACCACCCCCTCCTCTCCCTCCGCCCCCCCCCCCGATCAAGATGTTGGGCATTCGCAGCTGGCGGCAGCCTCCCCCCAAGGTCAACCACTGCTCTGACCTTTAGCACCATCCGCCCGCTCTGCTCTTCTTGAACTTCAGACCGGTGGAGTCCCGCAGCGATTCTGCGTCTGGCTTCTTTCACTCAATGAACACTCTCTGTGAGATTCAGCCGCACCGTTGTGTTCACTGTCGCTCCTTTCTCACTGCGGAGCGGTTTGCTCTCGTGTGGTCACGCCGCGATTTATTTACCCGTGCTACTGCTGGGAAGACATTTGGGTTGCTCCCAGTACCTAGCTCCTGCGAACAAAGCTGCTGCGAACTTTCTCATACAGAGCTTTTGGTGCCTGGGTCTTACTGGAATTACATTTTCTTCCTTTCTCCTTTCCCCTTACACCCCGCGTCCAATTTTTTTAATAGTAAACGTGTTGACACCAAGGCTTGCCGTGAGCCAGGAAAGAGAAGTCAGACCGCGGGGCCGCATGTCTGCACCTGGGGTCCCGCGCTGCAGACCAGCACCGAACACAGAGCCGAGGGCAAGCTGTGTGGGTTTCTGCCACGTCTCAGCTTCTTCCTGCAAGTCTGTGTATTCTCAGTAACACCGGGGCCTTGGGAGGCTTCCTCCGGGATGCTGTACCCTTGAAGGGTTCCAGATGAGTCCTACCCCAGACAGCAGTGTGGTCTTCAGCATTCACACCACATAGGCGTTTTCTAGGCCTGGAACAGCCACATCCTGGTGGAGAAGCAGTGAAACCACATTCGCTAGCACAGGCCGTGGCGGTTCGATGGGCTTGATTCTTAGTTCTGGGGCAGCTCCCCTAACATCTGTTTTGATCTTTCAGCATTCACCTTTGGTCTTGGACGATTCCAGCGCTCAGGACGGTAGGCACACAGTAGGTCTTCAACCAGTGTTTGCTGATGGGATGCCATCACACCACAAGCTCAGACAGAGAGCTGTGGATTCAGGATTTACAGCATTGGCCCCTCCCCCTTGGGCGTGATGGCCAGGGGTCAAAGGGATTCGATTAAGGGGGCAGGACCGGACTGGCCTGCTCCCGGATGCTCGGAACCTGGGCTCACATGTTCATCCCCTCCGGTAGAACATCGCTGAGGCCTTCCTCAATGCTAGGCGAGCTAGAGTTAGTGGCCACTGTATGATTTCTATTTCAATGCATACTCCTGCTTAAGAATTTATGTGGACCTCTTGAGAGAACAGAAAACAATTGAACATGTCTTTTTTTACCTCCTCTAACATGTAAAGAATTTGCACGTTCTTATCATTTTTCTCTCCTATGGCACAGAACATTTATTGTCATAATATGCCTTGAACTCAGGAGACCTGGGGGTAGCATGAGGGCCTTGGCTGGGCTTCTGCAGCAGCATTTTCTCTCCTCTCTCTCCCTCTTGTTTGTTTTCCATCACCTTTGGCTCTTTCCCCACCTAAGTTCAAAGAACCCATAAACTAAACTCCAGAAAGTGGTCTTTTGCACATGGGGAGGCCTGCCTATCCACCTTGCTTTTGGGTGAAATAAGGATTGCCTGTGAAATGAGGATCTGCGTCTATCTCGATTCACTCCCTGTCAGCCCTTCCCAGTAAAGAGGGGACTTGAAGTAGTTCAGTATTTCATAAAAGCTGCAAACATTCCATATTCAAGTAAACGGTAGATTCTTTTTACCGTCAAACGTGGTTCTTATGTATCTGGCGCTCTGTTTCAGAATCTCAAAGCTTCAGCTTTTGAACTCAGACACACCCACTCACTTCTCTCCAGCCCCAATTCCTTACCCTGTGTTCTAGTCCAGGCATTCCTTTGAAAACAAATAAGAGAAAAACCAACTAACTATATCTTAAAAGAATGGGGGACATTCCTCCCATGTACTGAAAAATCTGGAGGGAGATTCCTGGTGTGGGGTTTAAATGGCTTGCCTGTCTTTGTGCATCTCTTGGCCTTTTCCTCAAGGTTGCAAAATGGCTGCAGCAGCTCCGGGCATCACATCTGAGTTAAAGGCAATAAGAAGTGGGGAAGAGAGAGGACCTGCAGTTTCACTACCCTTTTATCAGGAAAACAAAAACTTTGGCTGGAAAGCTTCTAGCAGATTTCTGCTTGGGTCTGATTGGCTAGAATGGTGTCTCAGAGACTTCTAGCCGCCACGGCAGTAGGTAAGCAGATAGAAGGCAGCACAGGCAGAGGGTACAGAACAACCGGTTATCCCACAGTGTCTGCCACATCCCATTTTCACCCCATCTCCTGTGCTTCACTCTTGCATCCTTTATGTCTTTCTTGTCTGAATGAACAGTGAGCCTCTGTGTGGCTGCATATCTGTCACCTCCATCTTTCCATCATCTGCCACACTCCAGCAACTGGTCCAGCTTTCAGTCCTCAACCACACAGTCTGCCTGCCTCCGGACCTTTGGACTTGCTTGTCTCTGCCCAAGAAGCTGCAGCCCACCTCCAAGGTCAGCGAGCATGGGCGGCTTCCTTTCTGACTTGGAATCTTGGCCAAAAATATGCTTCCTAGGGCGGGATTCTCAGACACCCCCCCACTCCAGGCTGAGCGGTCCTTTCCCTAGCTGTCACCCCTACTCAAAATTGTACCTTTCTTCGTTCCTGGTTTATCGTCTGTTTTCCCACAAGACTTCAGCTGGTAGGTTCCCATGCAAAGCAGCAGGGCCAGCCTCTCAATGAGCATTTGTTGAATGAATAAGAGAAAGGAAAGAACGATCGATAGTCTCAGAATTGTTGGCAGGTATTGGCAAGTGGGGGCTACGACTCAAATTAGCCCAGGACTTTAAATGCTCCTAACAGCACTGTGGTTAGGAGTAAAATGTGTGTGTGCACACGCGTGCTCACACACCCACACGCTCCAAAGTGAAACTGAACCGGGAGAAGAGGGCAGGGAACGGGGAGGCATAATTAAGACACTTGCACGTGTCCCACCGGCCTTTCTGCTTCATCCCTGGACCACAAGGCTGAGGACGGCGGCATCAGTAGACAGATGACAGAATTAATCATTTGTAGCGACTCGCTTATTTTTAGGCCCAAATGCATTTCTTTCCATGAGGGCCCCGTGTCCCAAGCTCAGGTTCATTGGGCCACGGCATGGAGGGACCGGGCTGTGTTTCACAGGCAATGTGCATGCACACCTTTTCGTGGAGCCTGCCTGGCCTTGGTTGTCGGGGGTCCCAGTGTGCACGCGGATACCTGAGCCCCTTCTTTAGCCCTGTGACCTCGCTCCTTGAAGCCCCCTTCTAAGAGCCATCTCTGTGCAAAGGTCCCGTCTGCCAAACGTTAGCCTTCCCAGGCCAGGGCCCTGCCTCTGGCCTCTAGCACCCCAGTGCCCAGCTCCCAGTGGGTGCTTACTCGATCCTTGTTGCTTTCTCTCTCTCTTTTTTAAGATTTTATTTATTTATTTGACAGAGAGAGGGAGAGATCCAGTAACCACAAGCAGGGGGAGGGGCAGAGGCAGAGGGAGAAGCAGACTCTCGGCTGAGCAGGGTACTTGATGCAGGACTCGATCCCAGGACCCAGGGACCATGACTTGAGCAGAAGGCAGAGACTTAACCGCCTGAGCACCCCAGGTGCCCCCTAAATGCTTGTTGCTTTCATCCCAAGCCTCACTTTCTTCCCATTTTCCAGAACACTCCGTGCCTCCCATGTGAAGCTTATTCAGTCCATTCCGGTCTTCCTAACCCCACACCGGACTGGAAGCTCTTTTCAGCAGAGGGCCGTGGACTTGCCCCCCGTGCCGCGCCCCACGCAGAGCTCTGCACACATCCGCTCCCTGGATGGGCCCCCTAAAAGAGGGGGCACCGCAGGGGGGGCTTTCCCGCTGCTGGTGCCGTGACCCGATGCCCTGAACTCAGAGCAACATGAGCTGCCGCGTTTTGTAAAAGGAGGTTGGAAAGCGCGAGGATATCTTCCTCCTCCCTGCGTTCGGCCTCTGGAATATTCTGGATCTGAGAACACCAGCGACTCTCGGAGGGAGACATCTGACAACCGAGTGGGTGGAGAGAGAATCCGGGAACGGACAACGTCAAGCAGCCGTGACGTCCCCTCCCTCCGCAAGGTGCCCAGCCCCCACGGCCGGGGTCTCTCCATCCGGCCAAGGTGGCTTCTTGGAGACCCCCCACCGCAGTGCTGTGCTGGCCCTAACTTTTCAAGGCAACCAGGGAGGCTGGGCTCCCGCCTCGAGCATCCACGGCCTGGCCGTCTGGTGGGGAACCGCGTGGGCCTGCTGTGCGGAGTGCAGAGACCGTCCGCTTGGCGGAGGAGCAGGACCCACTGTGCGTGGGTGGGTGGCCCCAGGTGGAGGACGCAGGAGGAGGGTCGCCAGGCAGCCCACAGTGGGGACCTCTGTAGCATCTCCTCCGCCCAGGACAGGAGGGCAGGCGCCTGGGCCTCCGCCAGAGCCCACGGGGGAGGCCCAGGCCTCTTCTCTCCAGCGATGCCATTGTCAGAAGCAGGAGAGGGAATCTGAATAAAGACGAGGCGGAGAGAGCCTCCCGGCCCCCACCGCCGTTTCCAGGCGACACGCAGGCTGTGGCGGTCGCTGTCATACAAACCCTTTTCCCGTAAGACGGCGGGTCCCACGGGGAGAAGGGGTGAAGTGGAATATTTTATCAGCCATGTACATGTGTAACCAGAAATGGGGCTGAAAAGCAAAACCTCGTTTGCCTGAATAGGGGGAAGGCGGGAGGGGAGGAGAGGGGGCGGAGGGGGCCGGAAGCGACTTATCTCGGCGAGGTCGACAGCGACAACACGGCGGCGGCCACGGTTCTCGCCCTCCGAGGTGTCGACGAGGGAAAGGTCCGCACAGGGGGCTGTCCTGGGGACCAAGTTCAAGCGGCATCTTGTTTTTGCATTTAGAAATAAGAATCCAATATACATCTAAAAGGTGAAGGGAGAAAAGAAATAACACCTACTTGGCCCAGGAGCCAGATTTCTCGCCCATGGGCCACTTTTCTCTCCTGGTTTGAAGAGAGTTTTGCTCCCGTGGGGGAACAGGTCCTAAGTGCTGGCTTCCTGGGGGCGGACGTTCCAGATCCATCCTGCCACGCGCTCTGACAGAGAGAGGCCGGCTTCCTCCCCGGGGTCTCGGGAGCTTCTCCAGGGACGCAGAGCGGAAGATGCGGGCTCTCCTCCGCTCCGAAAACGGCAGCCGTCTCTCCCCGGCCCCGCTGAGCTCCATCATCCAAGGGTCTAATGAATGAGATAAAATAACAATGAACAATAACAATAACAATAACAGTAATGGGGTGAAACACTTGCTTTGTTCAAGACTGAGCCTGAAAGTAACCAACATTGCAAAGAGCCACCAGCCCTCCTGCCCAGGGAAAGTCACCCCTTGCAAGCTGTGTCGTGAAGAAGGCTGGCTTCTTGGTGTCCTGCTGGGCGGCGAAGTCCGGGGGGTGGGGGGAGGCAGACCCACATGCCGCCTGGAGCCTGACCTGGGTGCACATTTCCAAGGAACAGACCATGCAGCCGGTCAGAGGCACACCCTCCAGCAGCTCCGCCCAGACGCTCGGGGTGGGACTCCCGCCGCAGCTCATCCAAAAGTTTGTGAGGTTATCATTAAAGTTAAATGGAAGAGGGATGGAGGTAGAGAGAGAGAGGGAGAGGGAGGAAAGAGAGGCAGAGAGAGGGGTGAGAAATGCAGGAACCCATCTGGGCAATGCATCACATCGAAATTGCCCCACATTAAAAATTCACCAGCCAGTGAATTTTCAAGGGATTTGTAGTAATTAGATGACAAAATGCTGGCAAATCTCAGGCTTGCCAAAGATGTTACTCAGGGGTCAAAGACTCGACACTTTCGGCTGGGTAATTTGTAAGTGTCAATCACTCGCAGCCATCAGAGAGCAGGCGGGATCCAACGGCTGCATTCTAACGAAGGCGAGGCGAGCCCTCGGCCGGCCGGCTGCCAGCAAAGCCCCAGACCCCCGGGCCTGCCGCCCACCGCCCGGGCACACGCAGCGGCTGCCACCCCGCCTGGGGCTCGGAGCCGCGCCGGCCGACCCGAGCGTTCAAGTTCCTGTTTGATTTCATCCCCCCCTTTTCCTTCCCGAGAGCAGCCGGCTTGCCCCGAGTTAGCCGGATGTCCCCTCTTCGAAGAGGAGAAATCGTCCTGCCGGCGACACCGGAGGACGCCAGGGGGGCTCCCTGCCCTGGATCGGGGGCCTCAGTGTTCCCTTCTGTGAAGGGGGGGCAAGAAGCCTCGCCTCGAAGGCTCATTCTGACCGAAGGAGGGAGCTCTCTGCCGACCCTGCAGAGTCACCGGCTCGGGGCCGACATGCCCTGGTCCCCAGAGCTGGGCTCTGCTCTGAGGACTCAGCAGTGACCAATAACACGCCTGCCCTCATGGAACTTTCTAGCTGGGGGAGGCAGGAGGAACAGGCAAGAAACAGATGAAGGACAAGTACGTCAGAGCGTGGTGAATGCTCGGAAGGAAACAAAACAGAGTCGGGGACACGACTGTGTCGGCAGTGGGAGGGTCGCCCCGGGTGAGGTCACGTCTGAGGAGAAAGCACGGGCCAGAGGATGTGCCACAGAGGACGATTCTGCGACGGGGAGCCTCACGAGGCTGGAGATGGGGGCGCAGAGGTGGACAAGGGTATGGGGGAGCTTAGCTCCTGCAGTCCTGGCGGGAGGGGAAGCCCGCAGAAGGGCCGGGTGCGGCCGCTGGACCCGCCTGCGGGGCTGGGCCCACACTTGCCAGCCGGTCTCATTCCACCCGCCTGTGCTGAGTCTAAGCGAGCGGCCAGGCGACCCAGCACTGCCCGGAGCCCAGGCTGGACACGTTCACGGAAGCATGGGCACGGAGGGCCTTCCCCCACCCCCCTCAGTGTCCCCAGCCTTCAGGGTATTTTCTGTGGAAAGCACTGGCTTTGCAGTCAGACTCTGGGCCCCGAAGCCTCACTCCGCTGTTCCTCGACTGTGTCACCGCGGCCAAGCTGCCACATCTCTCTGAGCCTCACCTTCTGCATCTGGGAAATGGGCACGTGAGCCCCACTCATGCGGTTCTGGACGGGCTTTAGTCTCAAGAATCTGGCCCCCCGGGAGGTCCTCCACGGAAGCCCTTCTAACTAGCACAGCCCCGAAAAATGAAAGGTGGTCGCACTCCCACCGGCCACGTACGAAGATCCCAAACAACAAAATCATTCGGAGGCTGACCCTCCCTTTAGGGAGATGAACTGAAGGCACATCTCTGCGTTCAAAGGCAAGGAGCTGGAACAAGGTGTCTTTGGACAGTTTGCTGTCGGCGTGCAAATGTCCAAAGCGAATCTGAATGCTGGGCATCGTTGTGTGTTTGGTGAAGACCCACACTGGGCCGTGGAGGGGCCAGAGCTAGTATTTATAAATCGCTCTCTCCCTCGAGCTCTTTCTGGTTACTTCTGGTTATTTGCTGGTGGTGGGGGAAGGGCGCGGTGGGGGGTGGACTCAGCCCCCTCCCCCGCCTCCCTCCCCGGGCCTGGGTCTCCAGCCTTCCTGCAGGTGAAAGCGCTCAAGGGGAAAATGAGAAAGTCACCGCGTTTCACAGGCAGCGGTGGGCCGCGCTGGCCGACCCTCACCGCGCCCCGGGCGCACAGGTAGGCGGATGCCTTCGGACTGGGGGGCCTGCGGTCGTGGCCCCCACTGCCTCCACGCAGGGCCCCCCTCCATCTCGGAGGCACGGCGGCCCCTCTCTTCCCCATGGCCCCTCGTGAGTGTCGCCGGCTCTGCAGTTCAGATGTGGTGCTGACCCCGCTTCTGCTGGAGAATCGGTGAGACCAGACCAGCTCTGCAAGGAGCAGCGCCCACCACCGTTGCAGCTGTTGTTTACTGAGCACTTACTATGCAGTCGGCGCCGTGCAGAGGCCCCTGGGGAGCCCCATCTCAGCGTGTGCTCACCAGAACCCAGTGACGGCCTAGGTGTGACCATCACCTGGTCAGCGGCGTCCCCGAGCCCGCAGAAAGGTGCTCCCTCCACGTCCAGCACCAGCCCCCTGGCTCTGAGTTCCAGCCCCTCTCTCTGCCTGACAGGATGTTCCATACACGGTGTGGACAGAGGCTCGTTGGCGATGCAGGCGGATGACGTCCTCACCTCCCTGGGTCACCGAGGCTGTGGCTTTTAAACTACCCGTTTGTCATCAGAAAAAGAGCTGGTGTGGTGGGGAGGGTGCCTGGAAGACACGGAGGAGGGGTCCTGGCTGCCGATGGGTGAGCGGAGGCAGCGGCCCGTGCCGGGCACGCCGGCTTCTGAAGGCCACACCAAGCTCCCGGCCACCGCAGGGCCGTGTGTGTCCGCGGCCTCCCCATCCTTCCACACGCACGACCCCGCACACACATACCCTCCCCTGCTCCCAGGACGTACACCCATGTCCGTCTTCTGTCTGCTGCCCGTCCGGCCTGTGGGCTGTGCGGGGCGGCGGCTGGGTCCGCCCTTCTCCCCGGGGACCCCAGGGCCCGGCCCGGGGAGGTGCTCGCCGGTGGTCCCCGGAAGCAACAAATGCACAGGCCTCAGCCAGCGGCCGGGTGCTTGGGGGTCAGAGCCAGGGAGTGTGGGCAGGAACCCCATGCTGGCCTCTTCCGAGCTGGGTGACTCTGGGGGGGCGGGGGATTCCCGGCACAACCCTGAGCCTCAGTTGCCCGAACTGCCAAAGGCGGGGGGGGGGAAACGGTGAGCCCGGGGCCCTTGCTGCCGGGGGGTCCCCGCACCCCAGATGTCGGCCAGATGTGGGTGAGCACCAGCATCTCCGAAAGGCGCCCTCGCCTCTCCCCCCCCGCCCCTCCCTCCCCTGCAGCCTTCCGTGGAACCTGCTCCCTGCTCCCCCCGGGTGTTGGCTGCTGCCGGGAGCCCCCGCTCCCCGCGCTGTCTGGCGGCTCCGCTGCGGAGAGCCCACGGCCGCGGGCCACCCTGCTGCCTGGAGTTCTCTGTTGGGCTTTGCAATTCCGGTCACATCGTGCCCGCACCTGCCTGCCGCCGCACGCCACCGCCGCTCTCCTTTCCCGGACCCAGTTTGGGGTGAAAGCCTTCCTTATTAGTCAATCTGGATCCCACTTACTGTGAATTACCAGGCCTGATTGATATTCATGAGTAGATCCATCTGAAACCTCAGACAGCTGTCACATGACTCTCTGCCTTGGGGGACGCGGGGCCCGGAGCTGCCCTGACACGCAGCGGCCCCCAGCTGGGGACAGCGGGGGGAGGCCCTGGGAGCCACCCCTGGCTGACAGCAGTCCACCCCCCAGCGGTGGCCGGGACCGGAAGGGGCTGGCAGGGCCTTCCAGTCTGGACGGACGATGGACGCAGGTGCCAGGGGCTGGGGCGGAAGGGGACCGGCAGCCAGGCTCCGCTCCCAGGCCCCATCGCGGCAGCTTCCCGGGGGCTGAGCCTCTCTCCATTTCCCCTCTGCTTGGCCCCCTCCTACTTCCCCTGCAGCTGGGACGCCACTTCTTAGAGCCACCTTCCCAGTGCCCCCATCTGCGCAAGACCCCTGACACTGTCCCTGCGCACACGCGGCAGAGGACCACAGCCCACGATTTTGTTCCTGGCTCAGGGGGCAGGGCTCTGCGGGGGCCCGGTGCGGGGCGGCATTCTGTACGACTCAGCGGGACGAGCAGAGCCTCCCCCACGGACCAGGCCCTGGGCTGTGGCTCGGCATCCACCTCCCGGGGGCTTTGGAAGCCCCCGGGAGGGACGGTCTGGTCTCCTATTTTCAGAGGAAGCAGCGGCAGAGATACGACACCGGGAAGCAGAATCCAGGCTGGCTGATTCTCAAGCCTGTGCTTCTGGGCCCTTGACCTCTCACCCGCAAGGGCTTGGGTTTCTGGGAAGTACACTCATCTGGAGGGTCCAGTGGCTTTCGTTCCGGAAGCCAAGGCTCCCAGGCAAGACGCGGTAAAAGTAAATACTTGACGGTCAAATTGGAGAAAGTGAAAATGCTGACAGCAGTCTTCCTCCTTCATTCTGCAAACTGCTTTGCAGAGCGGCGGCTGGACGGATGGACGCGTCCAGTGCCCCACGGACATCGCCGCCTGGCCGAGCAGCAGAGAGAGCCCGGAGCTGGAAACTGCTTTTCGGACACTAGAACGTCCAAGCCTGGGCTCCTCTGAGCAGGACCCAGGGACCTGCTTTTCAGCTCCCCCCAGAAGCACAGCCGCCCCAGGAGGGCACAGAGGCAGGCCGGTGCTGGTGGTCCTGATTTGGGGCTGCAGAGCCAGGCAGGGAGGCCCAGGGAGGGCTGAGGCGCTGGAATGCAGAAAATGAAGCTCACTCCAAACAGTTCCCGGAGAAAATGGGGTTCGGACAGAGTCCTGGGGCCCAGAATGGACCAGATCGGGCTCCAAAGGACCCCGGGGCATCTTTTGAAGGAAGGCTGAACTGTTTCCAGGCCAAGCTGAGCGGGCTGAGCTGGGGAGCACAGGCCCTCCCCGGGCGCCCTGGCAGGGAGGGCATCCGCTGGTGGCCGGCGAGCAGGTCCGGGGCCCGCCTAGCTGTGATGATCCGGCAGGATGGACCAGAGAGTGCAAGGAAGACGGCGAGCCCAGAAACTGCGGGCAGGAGGGAACGGACTCAATGGTCCACTCACGCCCTGGGGCTTGGCGAGCGCCCTCCAGGCCCCTGGGTGGTGTGAAGTGAGAAGGCGATGGTGATGTCAGGCCCACCTGCTTGGCTAGGGTCTCCCTGGTTTCGGCAATGAAGACTCCTGTTTCTCAAGAGGCCAGCCCGGGGACGACCTGGATTCCTGCGAATACTTAAGCGGGTGCCTCCCCCGGGGGGTAGGGCACAAGACCCGGGCCCTACCCTGTAAGGCCCGTGTAAGAGGTGTGTGGGGGAGGGACCGCATCCAAGCCCTGATCCCCCACCTCTGCCTCCCGCAGTCCCCTCTCTCCATGACTGCGGGCTCTGCCACGTGGCTCACTGTGGCCAGTGGGGTGGCAGGGAACATTGTCTTCGTGTGGAAGTCACATGCATCTCTGGGGTTTTTCACTGGGTCTAAGAGAGTACGCTTCCAACTTTTCTTGGGTTAGGAATCCAGGGGGCATATTTTGGACCTCTGCAATGGGCTCCTGTGGGGCTAGGTATACAAGTCAGCTCGGAGGGTGGGAATCAGGTAGAAAATGCCCCAGGAAGAGCCCAGGCAGCAGCCTGATGACCTCGGTGCCAGAGCCTGCGGGCTGTGCCCTCCTTCCCTCTCCTGCCTCCTGAAGGACAAGGACCTCACGCTTTCGTGGGGCGAATGGTAGCCCGGGACTCCTTCCCAGCCTCTCTCCCACGGGGCTTCCGCCATGTGACTCTGTTGTGGCCAGAAGCCGCATGAGGCTGTCCAGGCTGTGTCCCTGGAGGGCGGGAGCAGGCCTCTCCTTGTCCTTCTGTCCTGCTGCCTGGTCCTGGCAGAGCGGCGAGCCGGGTCCCCAGACTGCGCCGACGGCCCTGCCTGCCGCTCTGGGAGGGAAAAACCAGCCTTCACCTTGTCTGGACCATCGATATTTGGGTCACAGCATCGGGAACCTTCTCTAACCGCTGCCTCGTCTCTGCGAGGCCACCAGGGGTCGGAGCGGCGGAGGAAGCTGGCCTGCATCTCGGCAGCCCCCAAACATCTCATGGCTCCCAGCTGAGAGGCTTACACTGGGAGATTCTCGACCCCGAGAATCGCAGCCTGGAAGCTGGAGAGGGTGGAGGGCTCTGGACCCAAGCCACATCCCCAGCTCCTGTGGGAAGGGCAGTTTGAGAACCACGAACGGAACCCGGGCTGCCCGCCGCCTGCGTTCAGCTTCCGTCCTTCTCCCACAGGGCCCGGGAGGGGGGGGCGAGGGGAGGTCTCAGAGCGCTGCGGTGGCGACCTCACACTCCTGCCTTCGTCCGGAACCTTCCAGGGATACGCGCTGCTTCACTTCCCCAAGCCTCGGTTTCTCACTCGGCCATGAGAGAGACAGTCTCTGCCTTGGCACTCCGAGGTGCCACCGAGTTCGCGACTTCAAGTGCCTCGTCAACTGCAGGGTGACACGTGGACCTCTGAGGCGGCGGCGATATGATCGCCTGGAATGTTTTTGGGCCCAGGAGAGGGGAAGGCTCCTGACAGTTCCCGGGGAAGGCAGGAGCAGCTGCCACCTGGAAATCCTGCAAGACGGAAAAATGTTTGCTGTTGGCTTGAGCCCAAGGATGGGGCGCTGAGCCCCCAGTGGACCATTTTCATGAAAGCTGCAATTAAGGGGAAGTGGGGTTTATTAAGGAAGCTGGAGGGGACTCAGCCCTGGCTTCTGGCGATGCTCTAATTAGATGCCAGGGTCCCTTTTATTTGGACGCTCAGCCAGAAGGCCCTGGGCTCGGTCTCTTGCTGGAGCACTCGGTCTCCTGGGTGGCGGGTGATGGGGCAGACATGGGGGACACACCTTCATGTTGTGGGGACGGGGTACCAGCAGCGATGGCTTGTCCGGTGTTCACCAAGGGGCGGGCAGCAGTCGCGGCCCCCATCTAATCCTTAGAACTCCAGCGAGTTGGCACTGCTGTTGTGCTCGGTTCCTGGGTGAGGCCACGGAGGCACAGAGAGGTCAAGGAGCTGGTTCAAGGTCATGCTGCGTGTAGCGGGAGAGCCAGGATTGGAGCCCAGGGAGCCTGGCTTGGGTCTGTGCACTGAATGGGGATTTCTGTATGGTGTGACCTTGGAGAAGCCACCAGCCCTCTCTGAGTCTAGCTTTCTGAGCAGTGAAATTACAAGGGCTTGCTTTAGATTGGGACTCAGCAAACTCGATGTGAAGGGTCAGATGGTAAATACTACAGGCTTGGCAGGCAATACAGTCTCCGTTGCAATTACTGAACTCTGTGGCAGCAGCAGGACACCGGCACGACCGAGCGTAAACCAGTGGGCGTGGCCAGGTACCAATAAAACTTTATACAAACAGGCAGCAGCTGGATCTGGCCCCGGGGCTGCAGTCTGCCAGCCCCTGGTTTCGACCCTTCATGGCTCTTCTTCACCACTTCCGTTTTACCGTAGTCACAGTCTAATAATTTCCTTTATACCGATACACTTTTTTTTTTTTTTTTACCTCCTCCTTAGAGTTTGGTGAAACCGACTTTGACCAGCTAGCTGTGCGTCTGTATTTGCAACACACATGTGAAAATAAACTCCTACGTTACAAGTCTGCCCTGGGCTGCCTACAGTCTTCTCGTGGCCGCTGAAGCCTGACGTCATGCTTTGTGAGTCACGTTTACATGTTACCTCGGGTCTTCGAACCCTGGGGTGTTGAGGCAGAGGGTGACGATGTGGGGTGGGGGGCAGGCCTCACAGCCTGACGTTGAACAGGGCAGTTCTGCTGTTTTCTATGTCGAGGTTCTGCCTGAAACTTCTGTTTGGTAAAGGGGGTCCTGTGGCCAAGAGAGTTTGGAACTGACTGGGGGCGGCTTAAAAACGAACTTGGAAGTTCTGAGCTTTGAGCTAGGATTTACTGACTGCCTTCATGGGGTTGCGAGTCCCCCACACTGCTTCTCAGATTTCTTATTTTGTTATTATTTTTTAAAGATTTATTTGTCTTTAGTCCCGATGCGGGACTCGACCCCAGGACCCCGGGATCGTGACTTGAGCCTAAGGCAGACGCTTCCTCCACCGAGCCACGCAGGCGCCCTGCTCCTTAGATTTCGTGCAGAGAAGCAGATGATCGCCCATCATGCCTCTGGCCTGGCCCGCTCCGGTGAACTTGAAGCTCTTCACCTCCACCTGCCGGCTTACGGTCATCTCCAACGTAACGCACGTTTACAGCCCAGCTCCTGGCGTCCCCCGTGCCGGCTCTGGCCAGGCCAGCTCCGGCACGCGCTTTCTCCCCATTGCACGGGCCCCAAACCACGGGGCCAACCCTGGCCTCGCACAGCGCAGAGCTGGACTCCATCTGTCCCGTGGGCTCCACCTTCAGCACGTCTAGGACCTGGCTGGCTGTCACCTCCTCCACGGGGCCGAGTCACAGCCGGCTCCCCGGTTCCTGCCGGGGCCTCTGCACTCATGTCCCTGCTCTCTCCCACGCCTCCCTCGGGGGGCCCTCCCTCGGCCCCTCCGGACACCCCGTCCACGCGGCAGTCTCCGTGGCCCTGCGAGGGAGCGTCTGCGGGCTGTCTGTCTCCCCACCTTCTGCTATCAGCTGGTCGGGACCAGGAGAGTCGTCCGCTGAGCTCCCTCCTGCTCCCCGGTTCCCACGGCCCTGCCTCGTGCACAGCAGGCTCCACAAACACGGTGGCCGCACATGGTGACCAAGGTGCTTTCGGTTCAAACCGCTTTGGCTCCGCGGCTCCATGAGCTCTTTGGGATGAACCAAGGGCTCTGGTCTCGGGAGCCGCCAGTCCTTGAGGGAATGTCGGGGTCCCCCAGGCCCCCACCCTCTGCCCTGGAACCTAGGATGACAGACAACGCCTGGCACTGGCCACAGCCATGAGCCATAGCATGTGCCCGGGGGTGATGGCATTTGGTGATATCGAACTCTCCCGCCCCCCAGAAAGCCCATCGGTGGTTCATGGCAAGTAGGCACCGAATAAGAAAAGCCTAATCAGGGGAAAAAGGGGAAACAGACAGGGTGCTTTCGTTCAAGCTGCCCCGAGTAAGGGATCCAGACCCAGCCCACGCGAAGCCCTCCCTCCCGAGCCCCACCCTCGCCTGTAACCCGGGGACAGTGGCACAGCCCACTGCGCAGGGTGAGGAGAGGAGAGTGTGGCCACCACCCTGCTCAGGGCAGGCTCTCGCTCACCCTAGAGAAGCAGGGGACCGCCAGGTGGGAACTTGGGCTTCTGGCGACGTGCGGCTGGGCACGAGTCCCTGGGGCCATCCCCCTGCGTGGCGCCGTCTGGGGGTGCCGCCCGCCTCCGTGTCTACACGTCCTGTACACCCACCTCCCACGGCTGTTGGGAGCTTGAGGTGGGGAGCGTTCAGTCCACCAAATATTGCCAGGCAGGGTGTGTGGTGTGCACAAACCACGGCTCCTGCTCTCCTGGGGCTTCTGCTCCAGTGGGGGAAACCGCGACACCGATGACCATTTACGCCTGGGACAGGGGCCAAGCACCTGTCGCCAGAGCTTCCAGCGGGGGGTCTGGTCATTGCTGGGCAGGTGCCCAAGTCCACGGCCAGCGTGAATATGGGAGTGTCTTAGGAAGCAAGTATACCATTCATCTTTCATTAACATTATTTCAGGGGAAAAAAACCCCAAAAAACCGCTGCACAGTCTTAGGGAAGCTCTGCAAAAGCCAAGCGGGGCGGGAGGACCCCAGGGGAGGATCTTCCGCAGGAGGGGAGAACGTGCTCTATTTCTGCAAGGTGCATGCACTAAAGGGTTAAAGTCATTTTCATTAAAATTTAAATTTCAGCAGGCGTTCACTCTCCCTTCCCCATCCTTTGAACGTTTGACTGGCAACCATTTCATATTTCAATCTCGGCAGAACAAATTGAATTAGATGTTGAAACCAAACTCGGCTCTGTTCACCAAAGCCTGCATGCTCGGCTTGCACTAATCCTTCCTAGACGCTGCAGAGCACAGACAGGCGCTGGGAGCCGGCCCGGCCACAAAAGACAAAAAACGCCGAGGAGGCAGTGAAAGAGAAGGAGGGAAAGCGGGTGGGCGAGGGCCGCTGGTGAGGGTCTTCTGCCGGACACGCGGGTCTTCAAGCACAAGCCGTCCGGTGCCTCCCAGAGTCACACTGGTCACACCAGCCCGCGGCCAGTGCACAAACTGGCTGGAAGACGCCAGCTCGGCTCCCCGGGGTGGAGGGGGAGGCAGACCTCAAGATCTGGCCCCGGGCTGTCACTACAGACTCCGGGACACAGGGTGCCCCATGGCCAGGCCCTTTGCTGGGCGCCAATGAGAACCTCGCTTACACAGCTAAGTCTGTGGACTGGCCTGGAAGTGCTGACCCAGGGACCCGAGAATAGACGATTCTACTGTGACAGTGGCATCCGTGCCTGTGGGTGATTCCCCAAATCGCAGTGTTAGGAACAGACCCCGAAATACCAGGGCCTGGGGAAGGCCTCACTTGGTTCCCAAATGCACTCCCTGGCAACCGTGGGCTCAGCTCCCATCTGGCTTTGTGCAGGGAACGACCAGGTGCATGGTGCGCCCGCTCGGCCTGATTTGGGGCTTGTGGGCAGAGGGCACTGTCTCCAGGCCACCTTCCTGGATGCAGGGACTCCCCTCCTGCCCCATGCCTCTGACGTGGGCCCAGCAGGCCTGTGGTGTGCATGCCGGGCTCTGACTTCCTGGGGCATCCGTGGGTATAATGCCCCACGCTTTCCTCTTTGTTAAGTAATAGGAACGGTTGTGGTAGTCATGATTTAGTGTCCCCTAGAAATGCAACAGTCTACTAAATGCTTCCCACCCGTGACCTTTTATTTAATCTTCAAGAAAATCCTACCAGGCCATTTTAAAGATATGGAAATCTTGTACCCATTTTAAAGATATGGAAATCGAGGCAGGAGATGCTGAGACTCTGGGCGCAGGTGCACAAGCAGTGGGTGGTGCAGCTGAGGTCCCCCCAGGCCTGTGGGTTCCACGCACCCCTCCAGCCGCAGTGCACCCCACTCTCACTGAGCTCTGTGAGACCCCCCTATTCTAATCCCAAGACCCTCGTCGCCTGTCCAGGGCTGTCTGAACAGCACCTTCCCCGGCCAGGCCCAGGGGCCTCGGTGGCCTCTCCTTCCCCAAGCCCGGCCCCGTTGTTTGCACACTCTGTCCCAGCCTTCAGCGTTCCGGGGAACCTCACGCCCGTGGCTGCCCGCATAGACTGCCAAGCTTCTGCAGTTCCCCAGGGCTCTCTGTCTGCTCAGCCTTCTAGAGCCCTGTGTGCACAGACCAACCAAACTCCTGGCCTCGCACCCCTACTTCCACCCGGGCCTCCTCCCTGCAGGCAGGCCCCCCAGTTCCCCCATCTTCTCGCTGTGCCTGCCGGGCAGTTACACAAAGGGGATTTCAGGCAGAGCCAGAGGCCTGGGGGTCTCGGGGAGGCAGTGATAGAATCCAGGGCTGGACCCTCGGTGGGGACCCTGCACAGGACCAGGGGCGGGGTAACTCCCTGGATTCTCTCCTCCACCTGCCCCCCCAGATGCCCGATGGCGCCCACTCCTGGCCAAACCCAACTGGCAGCCTGTTGCCAGGGGAAGGGGAAACCGGCCTGCAAGGGTCAGGCCCCAAGTCCGAACTGGCGTGCGTGCGTGTGTGCGTGTGTGCGCGCGTGCGTGTGTGGCTGCGGGGCACCTGGAGGGGGACGAGTTCTAGCTCTGGCCTCCACAAACGGATGGCCCCACAGCCTCGCCAGCTCGGGTGCCCCCTCTGACCCTGCCGTCCCTCACAGCCCCGTCCGGCTGCCAGCACGGCCCTCCTCCTTGTTCCCCCTCCCCCCGCCCCCCCCTCGCCTCCCACCTCGACCACCAGAGGCCACAGGCTCTTTCGGGAAATGGCTGAGTCTCCATGTGCCTCAGGAGGCTCACCTAGCCCCAGGGCTGCACCCCTTCTTCCGCGCCTCCCACCAGGGTCTATTCCTCGCAGTTCTTAGATCGACGGATGTCCTAGCGTCACTTTTTTTCTTTAAAGACGTTATTTTTGCCAGAGACAGAGACAGCACATGCATGAGTGAGCACTAGTGGGGGGTGGAGAGGCAGAGGGAGAAGCAGGCTCTCCGCTGAGCAGGGAGCCCCATGCGGGGCTCGATCCCAGGACCCTGGGATCATGACCTGAGCCGAAGGCACATGCTTAACTGACTGAGTCACCCAGGCATCTCCATTGTCACTTCTAACCCCTCCCGACAAGCTCCCCTGTGCCCTGCGTCTGGTGACAACAGTGAGTATCTCCCGGCTGCCTGGGGCCCTGTGGCCCGGAGTCGCCGCAGCTCACCCTGCACACGCTGGATGGATGCATTTCCATCCAAGTGCTTCCAGGCGGCCCCCCTTCCTCCAAGGAGGGGCGGTGTCCCTCCTCTGAGCCGGGAGTAGCTCACCTGGCTTCACCTGACCATTACTACCCATGCTTTACCTCCTTCCAGAATCATTGCAATGGAGGCGGTTCCTAAGACTTTCAAGGGTGTGAGTGCTCCCAGACCGTTCAAGGCGGCAGTCATTTTCAAAAGGGCAGGGACAGGGCTCAGGTGCTCCCTACACTAAGTGCTGTGACTGAAAGGGACGGGGTAGGGGCGTCTGCAACAGGGGTGTGGGCGCAGGTCTGGGCGCGGGGGAGGAGCGGAGTGTAGCTACTTCCGACAAAGTGGTCAGGGACTGTGTCTGAGTGAGGAAGGAGAATTTAAACTAAGATGTCAAAGGGGAGATTAAAAAAAGAGACAGTCAGGAAAGATGTGGGGGAAGGGGGTCCCAGGCAGAGGGAAGAGCCAGTGCAAAGGCCCTGGGGTGGGAGTGCACTGGAAAGGCCAGCACAAAGTAAGGGAGGGACGAGTGGCAGGGCCTCCTTGCGGGGTGAGGAGTGTGACTTTATTCTAAGCGTACGGGGAACCCTGAGGGTTTTCAGCTGTGATTTCTGTAATCCAGTCCACGGATCCTGCCGGATCCCTCTGGCTGCTTGTGGAGAATACGGTGCTTCTTGGTTAAGGGAAGGAAGGAGATGAGGGTACTGTCCACCGTGGACGTCCTTGGTGACATGAAGGGGGGTGATGGGGCACCCTGAGATCTCCAGGGGAGTTGACTCAACTGCTCTTTATTTGCTTACGTGGCTGCTCCCAGTCCAGAGAGCGAGCCCCCGGGGTGGGGGGCAGAGAGGCCAGGCGGGGCAGGAAGGAGGGAAGGGGACCTGGTCTCCCAGGCTGGAGAGCCTGTGCTTGGCACCCAACACATTCCCAGATCCTGCCCCGGAACGTCCAAGTCAGACAAGTGGGTGCCCATGAGGCCCCCTCGTGTGCCAGGCCCACGGGTCTGAAGATCTCCAGGGTGGTGACCATGCCCCCACCATCTGGTGGTGTGGCTGTGTGGATTCAGACCGTGTGCCCCACCGGAAACACCCACGGGCCCCTGAACGGGATAAGCAGTGGGGAGGAATGGGGCGGGGGGCCCCTGTCACCCCCAAGGCCCATGGCAACTGGGGGACCTGGCCACCCGAGGGGCTGGCCTGGGTGAGGTTTAACACCGACCCCGCCGTACGGCTCCTGTGTACGTGCCGCCCTCACACCTGACGTCTATGGCCCGGCCTGCTGTGGAAGCTGGGGAACGAGCCCCTCTGGGTTTGGGCCTTTTTTTGCCTCTGATCCTTTGCAGGGAGGAAGCAGACTGACTAGGAAGCACCTGCCATGGGGAGTGCGCGGAGCCTCACACGGCTACCGGCCCGTGGAGCGCTGCTTGGGTTCAAGGCCACTCGGCAAACTGGATGAAGATGGGAACCTCCTTCCTCCAAAGCGCACAGACCAAGTACCCTGCAAAGTCATAAGGTTCCCGGACTCTCCGCGGAGCCCCAGCCAGGGGTCCCAAATGAAGAAGTAAACGAAAGTGCTGACGGGCCTTTCCTCTGGGCTTTACTTGCATTGACTGAGGTAGTCAAACACCAGGAAGGCACAATACCACCCCCACTGGACAGAAAGAGAAGCTGAGGGTCAGAAGGGCCCTCCCAGGTCTGAGGCCCCACAGCTGAGAACGGTGACGCTGGGACAGAGACCCAGGAGAGGAGGGAGCGGCTCCTTCCTCCCCACCAGCCTGCCTCCTGGAGTGCGCTGGGTGCAGGCCCCCCTGGGAGAAGCTATATTTCCAGGCTGGAGTAGGTGCATGCACTCGGGCACCCCAAGCCTGGGACAAGCCTTTCGATGGGGCTGGGATGCATTTCACAGAGTCGTCCGCCCGAGAGCAGGGGGTATCGGCCATCATAGTCGCATCTTGCTCAACTGGCTGGCATGTGGGCTTCGGGGTCAGCCCCTGGGGACCCTGGGGCAGGACGGAGGCCAGGTTCCCCGCTGCGAGTGCTCCTGCGGATGGCCGGCAGGCCGTGGGAGCTCCAGCTAGCAGCCCTGGAGGGGAAGGCAAGAACAGAAGCTTCTGAGTCGGTCTTCACTGCGGCGGGCGAGTTCACGGATTGCTGAAACTGTCCGAGGTGGGAACCAGTGTGCGAGGCAGACATTGGGTCCAGAGAGATTAGGTCACTGGGCCGGGGTCCCCAGCTGGCGCGGGGCAGAGCGGGGGCTTCCTGTCCTGAGCCCTCGATGCCACACTCGCTCCCACGCAGCTGCACAGGAGGGGTCCCCAAGTTCTTCTGTGCCCCGACCTCCCGACCAGCAAGGTGGGGCCCCGTCTCCCCGTCTGGGAGCAGCAGACGGCCAGGCTTGGGGGGTATGGTTTGTTCTCGCGGCTTCTAGGTCCCGGTGCAGCCACAAGACCTCCTAACCTGGCTGCATCTCACCTGTCCCCTGGCCCTTGGGTGCCCGGCACAGAGCGGCCACGTGGGGACCGCTGGAACGTGTCACCCAGGACACCATCCCCTCTGACTTCGGTTCGGGGCGGGGAGGGGGTGCCTGCGCTCCCACCCGCCGGCACTCCCCCTCCCTCCCCCCTCCCCCCCAGCCCACATGGCAGGAGCGCAGAAGCCAGAGCGGCTGTCCCCAGTCCCCAGGGCCCTGGAGCCACGTACCCTCTCGGTGCCAGCTCGCAGCTGAAGGGTTTGCTCCTCACTGTCGTTTTCACTGTCTTCCAGCTGCTCTAGGATCTCGTCCAACACCACAGACCGCTTTTTCTTCGGGGGCTCTGGGGGAGCCCAGATGGCAAGAGAGGAGGAAAGAACAGCCGAGGGGGGGAGGCGGGAAGAGAGAAATGGCAGGAAGGGAAGAGAGAGGGACCGGGATGAGCAAAATGGAGGGCAGGGAGGCGAGAGGAGACGAGGCACCGCGAGGGAGGAGAGCGAGGCAGAGGAGGGGGCGTGGGGGGCAGAAGCCAAGGTGGGGGCGGTTAGAAACGGAGGAGAGAGAAACACGGAGGGTTAGTCTCCGGCTTCACTCCGGGGCTGTCTCTCCCCGGCCCCAGAAACTCTCGGGCTCTGCCCGCCGCCCCCCTCCCGGCTTCCTTCCACCCGCAGCTCCATTCAGGAAGGGAGCGAGGAGGCCTCTCCCTGCAGCCCAGAGGCTGACGGATCTCCGGATCTCCGCGTGGCTTGCGGGGATGGGTCAAGCGAGGGCAATGGTTGGGGAAAAAGTGGAAGCTTCTCTGGCTTCCCCGGAGGCTGCAGACTCTTAAGGGTACGGAAGGCGCTTGATAGAGTGGGTGCTCAGTAACTGTTGGGCGAAATCCTGCTCCGAGGTGCCAGGGCAGGCATGCAGGGAACATCAATTAGACGCAGCTCTGGAGGGGAGGGGCTGTTTCACTTGGACTTTGAAGGATGCAGAGGAGTTCTCTGTGAGGCAAGGGGAAGGAGAGGCAGACGCTTGGCATGACTAGATTGCACGCCGGGCTCAGCGCGCAGTCCCTCTGGGCCCCAAGCACTACTGAGGACCTACTGTGTGCAGCCCTACTCCTCCCACCAGGCCTGCAGGTATGGGTGCTGACTGCCTGCTACAGGGGAGGGAGCCGAACTGCAGACGGGGAAGTCGAGGGTTACTGAGCTACAAGTACTGGAGGCAGGAGTCAAACCCCAGGAACACCAAAGCCAGTCTCCCCGCGTCTCACGAGTCTCCGGTGCTGGCCGGAGAACGCCAGAGAGACAGGGACAACTGCCCAGGAGGGTTGGGGGCGGGGGGAGGCCAGGCTCAGGCCCGGCCTGCCGTCAGTTCCTCTGGCAGTCTAACCTCTCACTCACGGTCAGCCTCAGTCCCAGAGAATGCAGGTTTGTTCAGAGGCAGCTGCAGACAGTCCAATCCCATCCTCAAACAACACCTCCTCCGTGAAGTCTTCCGGGGGGACAAACCACCCTGGGACCCTTTATCTCGACTCCCCACCAGGCCGGGGGCTCCCGAGGGCATGTGTCTCACGTGGGTCTCTCCGGAGCCCGGCCCGGCCCCTGGCCCAGGCACGAAGAATCTGGGGCCTCGTGGAGAAGATCCTGGGCTAGTGACTCGGCCTCTCTGACCCTGATTCTCGTGCTCCTCCCCAGGCGACCGGGGCACAGACCCTGTCTCGTCTCCACGCCGCAGCCCGAGCGAGCCTTCTACGGCTTTCTACGGTTTTGCAAAGCAGGGAGAGCCAATTCCTGAGTCCTTGGGGGGCATCGCTCATGGCCAGGGCTGGTCCCTGCAGGCCGGTGCACGAGACCTCTGCACCCGCGGGACCCAGAGCCCCCATGTTGGAGCCACAGCTCCCGCGCCCCCTCCTCCTCCGAACCCCCCACCCCCCATGTCCTGACACTTCGTACTGCCGATATCACGGCAGGTACTTCTTTGTTTGGGAACAGAGCTGTCCCGTTCACTGCCGTGTCCCCGGCCTCCGCACACGGCCCGGCACCTAGTGGGTGTTCACTGTCTGCCCGGCGAGGGGAGAAGTGGATGGAGCGGGAAGGGGGGGACACAGCGACGCGGGGGGAGCTGTGGGAGGCTGCCCCCCGCTCAGGAGCCTGCAGGCCCGGCAGCTGTATCCACCGCGAGTCACGGGAAGGGAGAGGGGCCAGGAGGGGCTGGGGGCAGCAGCAGCAGCCCCACTCAGACACACGCTCCCTCTCCTCGCTGCCTCCTGGACGCTCCGGGTTTCTGTCTAATCGCCAGGCTTTGGAGGTGCACAATGGCCTCTGGAAATTGAATTTGTGGGCAGCTAATGGGAGCCGGGAAATAGAAGAGCAGCGAAATAAGGCCTGGGAGCCCGTCATGGACGCCCACTCCTAGTTACTAACAATGGGGCTGCGAGCTCCTGGGCCGTGGCGGTGGAGCCGTGGGCTTGACCTTCATGGCTTCTGTGGTCTGCCCCGCAGCTTGGCGGCACTGGGAGGCACAGGCCAGGGAGTGGGTTTCTGCCTGTGGATCCTGGGGCTCAAGCCTTCAGCCAGTTTGGCACCTCGAGCCCCCCCACCCCCTCCCGCCCCCACCGTGGCCCTCTGCCCCGTGTCTCTGCAGCTCTGGTCTGCAGGATGGTGGAAGCCTCCTCTGCCCTCCCTCCCAGAGTCCGCTCTCCAGGGGCACCCGGCGGATCAGCGCCTGTGGCCCCTTTGTCTCGGCCTCCGTGGTGCTGTCTCAGCTGGGGAAAAGCTGAAGCCCTCAGCCAGGCCACACAGGGGCCCCATCACCTCTGTGAACTTCCAGTTACACTCTCCTCTGCACGCACGCAGTGACAGCCACCCAGGGTCCCTTCCTGGCTACTGGCCCCCACGTCTCCAACCTCTGGGCCTCTGCACCTGCTGCTCCCTCTGCCTGGAGCGCTCCTCCCCCAGGGAGCCACGCGGGAGACTCACCTTTTCAGGGAGGTCTTGTGATCTCCTTGTTTAAAGCCACAAGGCCCCCAGCACCCCGGCCCTACTTTCCCGTCCCTGCTTCCCCGCGGCATTCACCGTGTTTTACTGTGCGGCTTACTGTCTGCCTCTCCTGCTGGGAGGCCAGCTCCAGGAGGAAGCGGTGTTTGCATGATCAAGGCCCGTGTCCCCAAGGCCTAGAACAGCCAGCGGCACAGAGCAGATGCTCAGAAAGTACTTGTTGGCTGAGTGGACGGATGGCAGGGAAAAAGAAGGTTCAAGAGCTCAGGGTGCTGAAGGACACACAGAAGCAGGGGCCAGACCCAAAGCAGTCCTTAACCACCTTCGTTCAAGTTTTTGTCCCCTCACAGCAGAGACTGGGCGGTGCCTGCTCTGGGCCGGGCCTGGGGGTGAGTGGGTCAGGCCCCGTCGAGGGCGTTCCTGGTCCAGTGAGGGCAGAGAAGGAGCCAGACAACCACAAACCAGGGCAGGGTTAGTGCCGTGATGGGAAGGCACCTGCTCCATGGGGCTATCAGGACGGCTTCCCGGAGGAGGTGACAATGTAAACATGGCCAGAACCCAGCTGACTCCCAGCTCAGGCCCTCTGACCTCACCGCCCTAGTCTCACTCCCACAGGCAGCTGTGCTCACGGCTCCTGGCATCTCCCACCCTCGGAACCAGCGGGCACCCCCCAACCTCGGCCCGGAGGCCCACGGGCACCAGCCATGCGCAGTCTGCTTGGGAGTGGACCTTGCTATTTTGGAGACGTGTGAACCACTTCTTCCACGCCGGTGCCTGGAACGCCAGCCCTGCCCTCAGCTGCCCTCCTGCCTTCCCGAGTCCCTGGGTACCAGACGCTCTCTCCTCCTCTGCAGCCATCTGACGATCATTTAAGAGCCAAACATCCCGCAACGCAGCCATAGCTGAATGAAGACAAGCCACGCCACGCAGAGCTGGGTTCCCATCCTATGCTTCCCCTCCCTGAAGGCGGTGGGACCTTCACCCCCCCGAGCCTCAGCTCCCCCTCCTGGAACAGGCAGCGGGGCCAATCCTGCAGGAGGCTCTGGAACAAGGCCAATTGCAATACAGCAAACACGGGCAGGGGTGGGAGGCACCCGAGGGGTCATCCGGCTGGGGAAACTGAGGCCCAGAGGGAGGGGGATGCAGCCGGCAGAGGGACACACACAGGCAGTGCCTCGGCTGAGTCTCAGGAACCCCCTGCAGGAGGGGGCGTCGTCGCCCCCACTTCACAGCTGGGAGGCAGAGGTGCAGGGCGAAGCGCACCCCCAAGCCTCCCAGCTACCACACAGCAGCCCTGGGGCTCTGCCTCAGTTGTCCCATTTGCAGGCCACACATGCTGTCTGGGTTGCACCATGCGGCGTCTCTCAGGGGCCCTGACCCAGGGCGGGAGGCACAGCCAAGGCTGCACGGGAGCCTAAGACACCAAGACAGGCACGCGGTCACCACGTCTGGCCTAGGATCACACACACCCTGCTTTGGCACTTTCCCAGCGGTGTGCCCTCGGGGGGAGGGGGGCACATCCCCCACGAGGTTCACTTCCTCATGTATAAAACTGGGGGGGGGGCAGGGCAGTTCCTCCACCCTTGCCCTTGTCTGTGGCCACCATCTGCTGACCCACCGGCCCACAGGTAAGTCCTTCCTTCCGCCTGGAGCAGGGGCGGGCTCCTCCTTCCAGCGAGAGCCTCTCCGGGCACCCCGATGCGTCCTCAACACTCAGCACACACGCTCTGGAAGACAGGCTTGGGCCCCTCTGCCCCACCGCTGACCGGCCTCTCGCTGCCTCAGTCTCCTTGCCTGTGACATGGGGGCATCCCCAACACCGATCTCAGGGGGTTGCGGGGAGAATCAATGGAGGCAAAAGAGCAATGCCGGCCCCTGACTGGGCCCCAGCCGATGCGGAGAGACCAGCGCCTCTGTTGCTTTAACTCCCATCATCACGGGTGTTGACTTAGCGTCTTGCTTTGCCATTAGGCCGGTGGGCGCCAACGGGGCGGGGACCGTACAGGATGACCAGCAATAAAGGTGATCAATGACCGGCTCTTAGATAAATGAATGGAAGGATCTGGTTTGTAGAGCATGAAGAAGGTATGGTACCCACTCCCCACCCCACGTTGGAAAACGGGGGGATCCACGGACCCCTGTGGGGTGAGTGGTGTAGGGAGCAGATGAGACAATCCGAAGTCCCTGCTCTGCTGCCTAATGGCTCGGTGACCTTGGGCAAGTCACCGCAGCTCCCTGGGTCTCGGCTTCCCTGTCCGTCCGGGGGACGTGAGGACAGGACCCGCCTTCAGGGGTGGCCGTGGACGTCCGCGAGTCCGTGCACAGAGACCCGCGCGCTAAGGGCTCGGCCCTCGAGCGCCGTGACTGCTCGCGTGGGCCTGGTGCGTCTGGCTCGGGTCGGGCCCCCACCGGCCTCTCCACCTCCTAGCCGCCAGGGGACACGTTGGGGCCGAGTCCCCACCGCACGACCCCTGGCACCGCCCGCCGAGCACCCTGCTTGCAGGAAACAGCTGCTGAAATCCCACTTCTCCGATATCAAAAGCCTCAGTGGGTTTTCACCAAACAAACATAATGCAGAACCAGAGAAAGGTGTAAAATAAATAAACGAAACAAGCTGCGCATTCTCTTTCAGCATTACAGCTGCACCCGGAGATAAACAACAAGTGAATGTCACCAAACATCAATACCCGAGAAATTAACTTGACAAAAAACTCAGCCGTCCCCCAACAACCCCCCAGTCCTGCC